>JAXIVJ010012195.1:0-41121 GCA_036785665.1 Chirona hameri | reverse complement strand
CCTACATCCAATTTACACCCGGCAAACATACCTTTAATCCAGTGGTGCCGATAGGTTATATTTGTTGAAGTTTGTCAATGTTTGCTTCTCTCGCGTGTAAAGCAGCCTGCGGAAAGAGAAATCAAGACCATAACATAGCACATATTCTATAGATTCCCGGAGGTGGCGATGCACATTTGTCGTAATTGTGTGCTTGTCTGAATGCTTGTATGAGAAATGACGGAAAGCTGTATACAATTGCAGGGAATATACACTATAGGCATGGCTGACTTCCTTCTTTAACCCTCGCCCTGGGGGGGGCATTTTGACCCCCTTACGTTTTTCGGGAACAGTGGGTAACCCGCTGCGCGCAGGGACGCTAAATTTGGCACAGCTATTTGGGCATCAATTACCCACAATCCGTAAAATCTGGACTTCAGGTCATCTCAGGTAAGGTCACCAAGTCACGTTAAAGGGAAATAATGACCTTTTCCACAAAAATGGAGTTAGCACTTGAAATCGCCAGACGAGACCAAAATATATTGTAAATTCATCACATTTTGCATGAAAACTTTCCTACCGAAAGATATTTCAAGTTAAAGTTGATAAGCGTTCCACACTTTTAACGACCGGTACTTGCAAGTACTTTTGGTCCTCATCAAACTGCGGGCTTTTCCCGTATTGTTTTTTTACGCAATGGAGTGGAAAATATATTGTGCGTTCTGCTTGTTGTGATTATATGCCCGGCGATCTTCTAAAACTAACAGCGATTGGAAAAAGTGGCAATAAAATCGGAAGCTCATCGATGCACATCAACGGCGGCATAGTTAGTGGTTGCGACCCTCAATTTTTGAAAATAAATTAATTTGTTTTCAACATTAGGAGTATTGTATAATTTGTCTGTGGCTGTATATAACACTATGCTTTATATTATCATGAAAAATAATAATTTTTCCCCAAAAAACTAACAAACAATAACACAAAACCGGCAATTAAATCGGAAGCTCATCGATGCACATCGACGGCGACCTATTTAGCGTCGGCGATTTGTTTACAAGGCATTGGCATGCTTCTCGGCGCACTTAACCATTGTGGCGAGTTGTTGCTAGTAGCGCTTTCGTTCTCCATGGCAACCAGGCGTGAGCCAATGAAAAGCCAGAACGTATTCCCTTTCTGGCTTTTGATTGGCTGACGCCTGGTTGCCATGGAGAACGAAAGCGCTACTAGCGTGTGTCCGAGCAGCGCTCAGTTTGATCGGAAATGTCACAGAGCCTCCAAAAATGCCGCAATCGATGTAAACAATGGTAGGGAAGGGCGAATTTGTCAATGACCTTCATGAAGTACACAAGGTACTTGTTTTGTATTTTTCCCAAACTTACAACTTCGAATTTGGGAATAATTTTATTTAATTCTTAAATTTAAATAAAATAATTTTAAAACCATAGCGGTAGCCTCAGAAATTGTTGCTAACAAAATCAAAAGGTCATTATTTCCCTTTAAGTGACCTTACCTCAAAAATGTTTTTGGTAGTACCAAAGCCCCAGTGTATGTCCGAGAGATTTGAAACTTACAGGATTTCATAAGATCATAAGTACCTACAATTAATTTATCTCGGATTGTTTACATCGGTGACTTGAGGTCAGGTCAACTTCGTGATCTCCCCATTATAAGCCAATGGGAAAATATACAAATGCATCCTATTCAAAAAAATATGCATTAGATCAAGTCAATTCTTTCAGAATCATGTCATTGTAGCCCATTCTTGATGACCCAGGTACAATTATTGCTCAATCACCTCTGCAAGGTTAGCCGAGGTCATCTTAGGTCAACAGCACGTTTTTGCCAAAAACTCTTAATAGAATAAAGATAAAGACGTGCAAATGGCACCACTTTGTTTGTTTCGTCAAGACGCATCGCCCCATATGCATCATGACCTACAGGGGTTGCCAAATGACCTTGTCCTGAGGTCAAATTTTGAAGTTGACCTAACAAGGTCACCATTATTATGTATCGAAGCGTCTTGGACGAGACAAACGCGGTGGTGTTAAAATTGTTGCTCTAAGTTTAACCTATAAAAAGCTATTCACGGCTTTTGTTGTTGAAGAAAATACAAACGTGACTTTTGGTGACCTCTGGAGCCTAAACTATTGACCTGAGATAAAATTTGATGATACCAATGGCGATTGCATTTTTAAAGAGCTTTCCATTGTTTTGTTTCCGTTTGTTCCTAGCTATCTATAGTTCCCGAGATATTTGCGAGTGTCTGCAGCATTGTACTATAATTGGAAAAATTGACTTTTGATGACCTCTGGTGACCTCAATGTTGACCTGAGAATTATCCGAGGTAACTTCGAATGTCTTAGTCCAGAGTTATCGAACGCTTTTTCCTCGTCTTTCTAGCCCTTTTCGTTTTCAAGTTAGTGAGGGGGGCATTTTAATCCCCCTCCCCCCCCCCCCCCCCCCCCCCCCCCCCCCCCACCAGGTCAAAGTCGTCTCAGAGGCCCACCGGGGCGCGGTTAATTTAAAGGAATCGAACTCCAAAGCCAAATCAAGTGTACCCTTATAAATCCTTCGAACTTCATGCGTCAGCCTGATCCCAGCTAACTGACAACTACGTTGGGGCCGTTTTAGGTTGGACAAGAGCTCGGCTAACAGTACCAGAATGCAGCCATAACTTCCTGCTCAGTGAAGTCGTCTACCCGTGGGAGCAGCTCTCGGCGGAAGCCACCCGATCTTGCGGCGGCGGCCACCTTAATCGGGAATCGATCCAGTCCCGTCTGCGCCGGACCAAAGCCGCGCTGGGACACACTCCCCGCCTCGCCATCATTGGAGACTCCCGTGGACGCGCGATATACGTCAACATAATGCTCGTGACCGGCCCGATTGAATCCGTGTGGCAACGACCATCCATAACCGGAAACCGAGCCAAACTCCAGGTCAAGTCCACTCTGTTTTCCCCTGGCATAAAACCGAGTGACTTTTGCTCGGTGGGCATGTGTTCAAGTAACGCCACCTCCAACTCTATTGCATATCAGTTCTTTTGGAGACCGTTCGTGGACCGCCATCTATCGGATACATTGATAACGTTTGCCGCCCAGTGCGGCGCGTCGCGGCGCCAGTGTCCAGACATGGTACTGGTTAACAGTGGCTTCTGGTACTCGGGCCGAGTTCAGTACATGGCCAACTTCGGGCAGCACGTTCAGTTGCTGATGTTCCGTCAAGGGCTCCTGCAGCTGGTGTCACCGCTGGCACAGCTGGCACGCCGCACGCTCACCGTATGGAAACTGGAAGAGGCCATGATCTTCGAGTTCGTGCAGGACAAATATGAACCCACTCCGAGGAAGACCGAATATATGGAGCTCATCATGGTGCAGCATGCTCTGGTTTACGAGCTCACGTTGCAGGTGGGTTCAATTATCAGCGTAACTGAATAAACGTAAACTTATTTTATTGTGCGGTTTTGTTTCATGACGTGAAAAGAAGAGGATTGTCATACAAATCGTACAATGCTCGCATTTTTATCTTGGAGACTTCATATGGATATTACTTCCCGCAAAAATGTGACGCTACACCTTCATTTTTGGCATCAAGATCAAATCTCATACAGATACAGATACACAGATATGTATATTTTTTAACGGTTGTTGAATAATTACATGACAAGTGGTTTAGAATTGACATATAAGTAAATGTGTCAAAGTGCGATGCCTCTCCTGCCTCATACAAATGTACAGTGTGTCCGCAAAGTCATGGTGGGGTTTTGAACACCTATACTATCTAAACAAAAGAGAGAAAAACCATGATACCCACACGGAATCGGCTAGTATGTCTTAGAGTGTAAGTATATTCCGAAATTTGTGAGCCTGTGCCGTCTCAGGTCAGGTGACTAGGTCAGGTTACGCGACCACTTCTGAAAAGAATGTGATCATGCCACAGTCACAGGTTTTTGCCTAGTGGTTTGCAAATTACAGGATTCAATTAAGTCATACCTACCTGCAATTCGTATTTCTCGATTTCTTTTATATCGGTGTCCTAAGTTCAGGTGGATCACATGACCTCCATATTATTTGTCAAGGGGAAAATATAAAACAATATTCCTACCAAGAAAATTGACATTCGAATAAATCATTCCATTCAAGATCATGAAATTATACCTCATTCTTAACCCGCGCCGTTCCGGGGGGCGTTTAGACGCCCCCCCCCCACCACCCCCTCTTAGATTTTCGAGGATAACGAAAAAACGGCGGCGCGCAGCGCCTCCGTTTTTGGCACAGGTATTCGGGCATCAATTATCCACATTGTTTAATATTTTTTACCTCAAGTCATATCAGGTCAGGTCACCAGGCCAGGTCACGTGACCCCACCTCCAAAAGTTGTCGGTCGTACCACAGCCATAGCTTATGACCGATCGGTATCAAACTTACAGGATTTCATAAAGTCGTAAGTCCCTACAATTCGTTTATCTCGGATTGTGTATATCGGTGACCCAAGGTCGGGTCAATTTCGTGATCGCAATAGGGAAATATTCAAATGCTTCCTTTTTCCGAGGATATGCATGATATTAGTCCAATTTCTTCTGTATCATGTTATCATAGACCATTCTTGATGATCCAGGTGCGATTTTTGTTCAGTCATCCCTACATGGTCAGCTGAGGTCATCCGAGGTAACCAACACTTTGTTGTCAATATCTCTCGATAGAATGAAGATAGAGAAGTGAAACCAACACCAATGTGTTTTCCTCTTCCAGATGCGTCTCTCAATATGCGATTTGACCCACTTGGTTTACTACTTAACCTTGACCTGAGGTCAAATTTACACGTTGTCCTAACCTGGTCACCATGAATATGTTTCAAAGCGCCTTACGAGATAAACACGATTTCGTCAAAATAATTGTCTTATCTTGATCATGTAATCATGGATATTTGATCATGTATATTTGCGAAAAACAGTTTTGCCAAAAATAGCATGTTTTGGGGTGTGATGACCTCTGGAGCCTAAGCTATTGAACTAAGCTATTGATCTGTGAATATCAAGCCGATTGAATTTTTCAAGAGCTTTCGATTTTGTGCTCTCGTTTGTTGCCAGCTATCATAGTTCCCGAGATATTTGGGGGTTTCTGGAGCGAAATCCTGAAACTGGAAAATCTGACCTTTGATGACCTCTGGTGACCTCAAAATTTACCTGAGCGAAGAAATGACTGAAATAGTTTCAAAATGTTTTTGACGAGCTTTCGAACGTTTTTGTTTTGTCTACGGCTCATAGGAGCTGAATGCGAAGGGGGACGTCGAAACGCTCCCCCCTCCCCCGGCACGGCGAAGGTGGCGCCGAGCACCGGCACGGCGCGGGTTAATGACTCACGTACAATTTGTGTTCAGTGACTCCCACAAGGTCAGCTGAGGTCATCTAATGTCACCAGCACTTCTTGGCAATAACTATTGCTGAAATAAAGATAGAAGCCCGATACCGACACCAATGTGTTTGTCTCGTCGACACGCTTCCGACAATATGTAGCATGACCTACATGGGTCACCCTCACCACATATGATCATGAATTATATTGACCTGAAATTCGGTCATCGTGGGTATGGTTCGTAGCGCTTTAACGAGACGAACACGATAAAGTTAAAAGTATTGTGGTATCTTCATGTGGTAAAAAGTTATCTACGAATAACTCTTGATAAAGGGAGCGTAACCTTTAATGACGTCAGGAGCCTAAACCGTTGACCAAATATAAAGATGGAGGTTACTAGAACTACGTATTACATTTTTCAAGAGTTGTCGATTGCTCTTTCGTTTGTTTTTAGCTATCATGGTTCCGGAGATATATGGAGGAGCCTTACATGTGGATCGTCTCCATATGGACTGCACTTGCATGGGGTGTACGCAGTTCGTCATGTGCAGCTGTATGTGACTACCTGCGCACGCATCTCGCGTTTCCTCCACCTCTCTGAAACTCTAGGACCTACTCTACTCATCAATTATGTGTAAGCATCATGCATTTGTTCTATTTTGTTTAGATATTACAAGCGTCTGAAACCCCACCATGACTTCACGGGCACACTGTATTTGTATGCATGTATGTATATGCATATGTATAATGTGTGTACAGTTGCTCCTATAGGATGCTGCATTAAGTTCCAGAAGATTGGCTGATCTGAGCTTTCACCCTAAGGCGTGGCATGTCTGATTGCCAACAGATCCCGGAGCTTGTGGTATGGTCCTCACTTCTGCCGGAGGTGACGCGACACATTTTCCACGTGTGCGCTCCGACGCGACCGCGCAGCTGGCGGGAGTGTCCCGACGCAGTCCATATGGGGAAAACTCTGCAGGATGACTTCTCTGACCGGCTGCTGAGTAACCTGTGTGGCCGGGCGCTAAGCGGTGCTCCACCCTAGATGAAGGTGTCCCGCTCTAGATGAAGGTGTCCCGCCCAAGATGAAGGTGCCCATCCTTGATGAAGGTGCCACCTCTTGATGAAGGTGTCCGCCCTTGATCAAGGTGCCCCGCCCTAGATGAAGGTGTCCCGCTCTAGATGAAGGTGCCACCTCTTGATGAAGGTGTCCGCTCTAGATGAAGGTGTCTGCCCTAGATGAAGGTGTCCGCCCTAGATGAAGGTGTCCATCCTTGATGAAGGGGCCCATCCTTGATGAAGGTGTCCCGCTCTAGATGAAGGTGCCCCGCTCTAGATGAAGGTGTCCGCCCTAGATGAATGTGTCCACCCTAGATGAAGGTGTCTATCCTTGATGAAGGTGTCCATCCTTGATGAAGGCTCGGTGCGCTGGCGGTGATGGCGCGGGCAGAATGTAAGATTGCTGATTGTTGAGATGATATCAAGGTATGCGCGTTTTGTAATGGCATGGATCTAACGCACGGTTCAATCAATTTTGCATTATTTGTTTTCCATCTATAACTATGATTTGTGAAAAATTGCTAATGAAATTTGGATCATGGTGTAATATGTTGATGCAAAGGTCACGATGTACTAACCGCACGAGCAATTTAACTTTTTGTCCCCGATTTCTCTCACAAGGCTAGCTGAGAAGTTGTCTATGTATCACCCAAATCCCAATTTCCCAAAGACACTGGAGATCATGTTGCGCTTTTTACAACTCTGAAACGCGTTAATTTAAAAAGCATGAACATCTGTGAGTCCTCCATTCCTATGCATGTTTCACGTGGTATGCAATGAGCTTATGTGTGTCTGTATGTTTGACGTTTTGCTGAAACTTGCTCTTTTGCTCTCCTCCCAAAAATGATGGCTATAATTTGGGTCAGTCGAACGGGCTGCCGGGTTCATAATGCCGGCGTGCATGATGCAATGATTCAGTTCGTTGTTTAGACGAAGTTGTTTCATTCCCTAGTTTGACTTGCATGGTGTTTTAGTTTTAACTGCGCGTTGTTGCGATGTATGGAAAGTCGAGGTCTTGGAACGCATTTGAGCGATGCCTGGTACCACCCTGCTCGCCGTGACCAGCGGACCCGTCCCAAAACCCGGGCAATGTAAGGAGGCGACGCCAGGGCCAGTATTTGGACCAAATAAATTGTCAAGAACGGTACGCGTCTGATTCGATACCAATGGAAAATAAGAGACATTTTTTACCACGCTTACATGAGTCAGCACAACTGACGATAAGCAAAAAATACGTATTTTTTGTTCATGTAAACGGGTCCTGGCGGGGTGAAACTGACGATCTAGCTTAAGGTATGGGTGACTAGGGGAACGCCGAACTACGGAGAAAAACAACATTGTCGATTACGCGTGGGAACGCGTGTGCTTTTGCTGACAGTTCCAGAAGGCTTAGCTAGAAATGGTGTGTTGCTGCCGAAATCGCACCGGTACTGCCATTTACTGAGATGCGGCTCGGTTGGAGCGCTTTTTAGGGTACGTAAAATTCAACAAGGTGCTATTTTAGAGGGCTATAATTTTGTGTTGGTTCATGATGCTTGGATATTAATAATTGTGTCTGGATCTGCAATGTATAAGAATAACCTAATATGAAATTAAGATATTTGGCTTCACGGTTAAGCTCTGAACAGCAATAAATTGAAGACATGTCTCCCGGGGCAAAGCCGAAATGGCGGCTCCAGGACTTTTTGCAAAGGGAGCGCCAATTTTAGGTGACATAAAGGGCACATTCATACCGAGGGATAGCATTAACCCTCGCCCTACAAGAGCTTTTTTCACCTTCGCCCTACGGGGGGGCCTGACAGGCCCCTTGTTAACTTCCAAACCAAGCAACTTAGAGCAATGCGGTCAGAACCAGCACGTTGCCTGTCATGAGAGAAATCTAACAGTATGCGAATTTTAGGTTTCAGGTCAACGCGTGACCTTCTAGGTCAAGTGAATTACCTCGGATTTACCACGTCCAGAACAGCGTATTTGCTTTTCAAAAAACTTCAAAATTAGAAATTGATAAATGTAAATAAAAATGCATGTTCCTAGACCAGTTTTAGCTCAGAAATACACAAAAGGTAATTATTTGTTCGTATCTTGTCAAAAAAAAGTCAAAAAAAGTTATTAAAAAAAATGACGTCATCAGTTTCTTACACTTAGAGAGCCATCACTCAGTCAAAAATGAAGATATTGCTTCGAAATTTGGTATGGGTATTGTCCATACTCAGTTCTCTCACATATATTCCGTTTTTTTAATATATTTGAAGATTGTGATTTCTGGGGATTATTATTATTTTATTTTTTATTTAAGGGGTCAAAAACCCAAAATGTCAAAAATCCGAGATTGCCATTTTAAAGACAATGCCATTTTGTATCTTTGGTGAATTGCGTTTACAAATTTCTTTAAAACTCTGTTTCTTCTATTTTTCAAATATTTCTCATTTTTTTACCAACATGACGTCATCAAAACATGATTATCTCCCAAACTACTCAACTAATTTCAATTATTTTTACAGCTTACGTATAATTATTGTAAACTCAGCTATCGAAAATTTCAGCAAGATGCATCGCATGTATAAAAAAGGTATTCAACCTTCGAGTCATATCTGGCAAACGTAAATTTGATCACATCTCTGACGTGCGAGCTGAGCTTGGCTGGCCCACTGCCCAGCAGCTATACAGACAGCACTCCCTAAATCTACTACACAAAATTCGAAACACCGGGGAACCACAGGCTCTTGCTTCCCAGCTTCATGTCAATTCTGATCTCCGCCCCCGCTCTACGCGACAGAACTCTGACCTGGCCCTTCCACGCGTGAGGACAGAGGCTGGCAAGCGCCGCTTTCTATGTCATGTTGTGCAAAATTACAATGAGCTGCCTTTAGCGACACGTCACTCAGCCATGCCCGCATTCAAAAGAGCGATACAGAACATGCCTCAACCAGAGTAGCCTGATGTATATAATGTAATGTGCGTGTGAGAGCATTGCAGTGTATGTGATGTAATGTGTATGTGAGAGTATTGAAGTATGTGCTGTATGGGAGTATGTGCTGTAGTGAAACTGTCTTCATTTTATATTAGGATGAGTGTATCATTCGTGTTGTCCATGCTTTTATGTGGCCCCGGAATAGCCCGCTTCGGCGTGGATGGGGTCCAACGTCAAATACAAATACAAGACCTCAGGGGGAGGTATGTAATGGACCATAGTACGGGGGGGGGCCTGTCAGCCCCCCCCCCCCCCCCCCCCGTAGGGCGAGGGTTAAATTAGTCTTCGTCTCGCTCCAACGTTTCGCAGATTCGCCTTCTGTTATGTTTTAGCACTGAAAACAGATGGACCATAGTTTAAGCTATAGTAACTGTCAATTGATTTAGTTTTGGACATTCCCATGGTTCCTCTAACGCATGAGTACATTTGAGAGAAATTGATGTTTGAAATAAATTGAATAGATTTGTTGTTAGATATATTTGATTTGATTTGATTTTTACTAGGCGACGCATACCGCGCGATGCGCAATATCTTCAACCTGCCAGAAAAGAGTTGACAATTACATTTTCGTGATTGTTGAACACCTAATTTGCGTTGTCTCGAAAATACCGAATAAAACATATTCGAAATACCATAAACCATTCATTATAAATCCAATAAACTTCTAACTCTCTATGGTTCGTAATGTGTTATCGCCTTTTTAGCATTTGTTTGGTTCCTCCGTTAGTGTCCGCCTGCAGGGCGTCTGTGACCGACGACCGTCAAACTCATGGCCTTGGCAGGGTTTCGACACTGCAACACAAATGCCCGGTAAACTATCTCCGCTATTTCCTAACACTGCTTGACACTGTTTACTAAATTACGCTAAATTACTCAATTACGGCACATAACTTGCACAGAACTATGAAGTTCATCGGAAATGTATGAACCAAGTACGAACTAATTACAATTCCAGCCGCATCTGCCGACGTGATGACGCGTTCTATATTCAGAAAAACTATTTGGCTGAATAATTTTTCTGAAACTGTCTAAAAATCCAGCGAGGTTTCAGAGTCGCCGGCACGTGCAGCTCCGACGGCAGCGGTCAACTTTATTACAGCGTAGCGTTACGTTAGCACAAACTTCCCCATCCCCATATCACAGTTGGTCATCCTTCGGCTGACTTCCCCACCCTCTCTTGCCGCATGCGTAACGTAATTTATGGACGGTACTTAATATAGGTACACACGGCCTCTTCGCTTTCTCCGGTGCTCATTGATTTTCTCTCACATGGTATACTTGTCGTGACTGTCACATCATCCAAGTCAACGTTCAGCGACTACTTCTCTAACCTGATCAGATCAGCATCTAGAAGTGCTATCAAAGCAACCCTTTGTTCTGCCCTTTGGGGATAGCTGATTAATCGTGTCAGTTCACAATGGCCTCTAAATTTAAATTTGCAAACAGATAAATCCCTCAGGGATGCATCCGCAATCAGGTGTGGAGCTGATGCAAGCGCTGCCGAGGACAAACAAACAGCAGCGTTCGCCTTGTTCTGTCTCACCTTGTTTGGCGGCGCGTACCTGACGACCTTGTATGGCAGGTGTTGGGAGGGTTAGGATGCGTTTTGTCACGCGCTCCTCTCTCTTGAATGCGCCTGCAACCTGGCCTGAGCTGCCGCCCTCATTTACGGTTTGAGCAGCACGGTCAGCTGCTCCACCACAGTCTTCGCTTCTGATGCCATCTTGATACACTTTTAGCACGCTAACTGATAAAATTACTGACTTAAAGTAAGTCCAGTTTCTACTCGACCGCACCATGTCTGTGCATTGGTGTGTAACGTCCCGCCAGTAAGAGCCAACACAACACATTTCTGTCTTGTTTAACCACACATCAGTTAGAATGGACTAATAGCGTCGATGTATTGTGTCTTAGTCTTGAGTCGTTAGTTTGTCAGTCGTCTCGACACGCTCCACATCCGCCGTCGGCAACGAATGCCACACGAGTGCAACACAACACACTGGCCGGCCAGATCCAGCTTAGTGCCGCGGGAGGGTTCAGGTCGGCCCACGGAGGGAAGTATCGGTTACACAGTCCCGAATCTGGGGCCAGCACAATATCTGCCGGATACAATCATTCGTAGAAGTCAAACACAGAGAGTCACTTTCTATTAACAATGCTTGAATGAAAGCCGGGTTGTCCGTAATCAGACAACAAGCCTCACAATGTCCTCTACTTTGCAGAGGTGCCTGGTGCGGCTATCCGTGGCCGGCCAGTTGGAAACACCAAGCCAGAGACGGCAGAGACGGCGCAAGCAGAGTCTGGGTGCAGCCACGTGTACCGGCTGAGTTCAGTCTCGTACCCACTGGAGGCGACGTGGCCGGCCGTAGACGGCTGTGTGGCACCTCTGCTGACGCCGCCGTTGCTGCGCCGCTGCCTGGCCGAGCGCGCCCGCCGCCGCCGCCGACCCACCTCCATCCTACTGCTGGGCGACTCCCGCATGAGGATGCTCTACCAGCACCTGACAGAGGAGTTAGGCGTACCCACACCGCCTGATGACACCAATTGGTATCCCGGCTGGCAGAAGGGCATCCACTGGGACAACTCGCCGGAGCGCTGGTGCCAGGTGTGCCCATGGAACTGTTGCCCGCGCGCCGCCGCCGCCGCCGGAGTGTCGCTGCGGTTCGAATGGCGCCCGTTCTGGACAGAGGCGATGGTGGCAGAGCTGGAGGCGGCCGCGGAACGCTGCGAGCGCGGCGAAGATGACTGTCCAGATCTGGTGCTTCTTAACGGCGCCTTGTGGTACGGCGGTGTGTTTAGTCAGTTTCATGATCAGATCGTACAGATGGCGCTGCTGCTACGCCTCCAACTAGCGCGCGCGACGGCGGCGCTGGCGCGACTGGCGGCGCTAACCCGTACCATCTGGAAGCTGGATGAGGGCCAGTTGTATGATATTAGGACACCGGTGCACAGATCAAGCCTAGCCGAGATTCCCGTCCTTCACAGCGTGGTGTATGATGCAGTGCGAAAGGTAAGTTTCTTCAGAAGAGCTCATTCTACAGCACAATTTATCGCATTCATCAGTTGGTGGTATTGAGTTGAGTTGGTACTAGCCTATTGTTCAGCGCCCTGATAGAGGTATTCGAACATGGTCGTAGTATTTTTGTGAAACGACTCGAAAACGGCCCTGAGGAAGTTGAAGCAACGCAACGTTGGGTGCTGATCGTTGTTCTATTTTTACAATAATAAAAGATTCCCTATTCTTTAGACTTCCACTCGGTTGCACTACCTCACTTCCACTCGGTTGCGGGAGTACATTTTCATTTTTTTTCTTCACGAAGTTACCTACCTTTGCCCTATCCATAACATCAGTTGACACTTGAAGGCATTCACCAAGGCATTCTCCCTTCGCTTGGCAGCGAGACTGAGAAGCCACATTTCTAGTGTCGTCGAGCGGTCTCTGAGCACACGGTGTGTGCCTCTCTGTTGCAGATTCCTGGCCTGATCGTCTGGACGTCTGCGCTCCCCGAGTCATCCGAGTTTCTGAGACTCAAGTGTTACCCATTGAAGGACTTTGTGCTGGACGGTGTCCTCAACAAGGAGTCGTTTTTCCAAGAATGTAGCTCGGAGTCGCTCCACGCCAGCAAAGCTATCATGACGAAGGCTATTCACGTGATGTTCGCTGACTTGTGCTCTGGATATTTAGATTTGCCGCCTCTGGAGCATGCAAATGAGAGCAGGACAGCTCAGCCGCCGATATGTTGTTCTGATAATACATTGGCCGCTAAATAGATAGAGCGTCCAGTGTGGGAGGCGAAGTGCGCGGTGTTCGCAGCTTGTTTCAACTCCGTGTACTTCTTGTGACCATGAACAAATACACACTAGGTACTGTTGGTCAGTGATGGTCTGTTGAGAATGTAAACGCGACAATGGCATGTTTCCTAGTATGGGCTCTTTTAGGTATACCCGGAAGTTCGGCTTGTTGATCAAAGTCAAACCGTTCAGCAACACTATCGGCCCAGCAGGTTTGTCAGGATACGACACATGTCAGGATACGAAAAGTTGTCATTTCTCTTATAAATTGAGGTTCGATAAATGTAATACCTTACACGTGGCAAAAGATAATGCAGAAACATAAATCAAAAGGTCATTGTTTGCCTTTAACCCGCGAGTTACTGGGGGGGGGGGGGGGCTATTCCCCCTCCCCCTCCCGTTAATTTGCAATATCTCCTAAATTAACACCAGTATCGTCACCAAACGTTCAGTACCCTCTTTTACATCAATTTTACACATGTTAGCTAAAATAAAAAGATAAGATTATGTTAGGTCAACTGGGAATGACGTCAGAGTGACGTCATGTTCTGCGGTTTTTGAAAAATATGGGTATGCTGAAAACGCTGTCGAAAGTACAATTATTAAGATAAATTCAATTGTCATATATAAAATGAATAATAATATGCTCGGCTATCAAACTGCTATCTTGGAATTTCGAGTTTTATTGAAATGCAAAATTTTGAAAAATCAAAAAAAAAATTGTGTTTGCAATATTAAAAAAATATATATATAAACAGGAATATATGTGACTGAGACGTGACCAGTGAATATGTTTACCAAATTTTAAGTCGATGTCGTCCAAAAAGACTGACTTATGACCTTTCAAAGACAAAAGTTGACCACCTCTCACATCATTACCATGCATACAAAAATGCATTTCCGTTTTTGCTTTTTACTTCTATTTCTATGGAGACAAAACAAAATGTTATAAGGTAATTTTTCGCGTTCTAGAAGAAAAACGAACCAATAAACATGTGTTACAACGCTTAATGACCGTAGTCTGCAGTTTGGCCTTTTGACCTCGGATGACCTTGACCTGACCCAAGTTCATCAACAGCTTAAAATGGTATTTAGAAGTGTCAGACACACGAATCATACCGATTTATCGACTGCTTATGCGTTTAATATAGCAATTTTGCGCGACTATTCCATCCATCGAGACCTTTATAACACGGTCAAACATGCTGTCTTTGACGTGACCTGTGACGTCATCGGTGACTCCGAGGTCAACAATATTTGGTTTCCGTGGATCATCTTTCCAGGATTATCGAATACCGTTCGATTTTTGTCAATCGTTTTTTTTTTAGTTCCGGAGTTCCGAGGGGGAGGGGGCAAAATAGCACCCCCTCCCCCCCCCCCCCCCCCCCCCCCAAGTAAGTTGTGTTATGGGATGTACCCCAGTGACTCGCAGGTTAAGGGTGGCGTCATGATGCTTATCGGTGTGAGTTTTTTCCCGCCGGATTGGAAGTGCATATAGTTACACGGCGGCTGCTGGAGTTTAGCTAATAACCATTACAAGGCATCCATACGCCTTCCACTCGACAAATACATCCACCCGAAACCAACGCCAAATTCCAACAACGGCACGACACACATACTGTATTACAAGAACACCATGCACGCGGGCTGGGAAACCGACGAGAGTACTGATAAAAATCATAAAAACAACTGAGTACCGACCAACAGACAGAATAAACTTCAGCTTTTACCACATTCCGAGGTATGCTTTCAACATTAGCACGTGCTTTTGTGAAATGACTTCGGACCGCTGTACTATGGGCCAGGAGCCCGATCTAGCCCGCCATATCTGGTCGGAGTTATTTTTTTCATTTTATTATGGGACATACACAACAGACTGTGGATTAAGAATATGGCAAGAGTTTTTGAGTGCAACCATACGTGGAGGTATAAACGGCACCGAAACACGGACCTTTTTACGAAGCTTACAACAGGAAGACCGCGGCTAGGGAAATTGATGTATGTGTACGATGTAATGACGAATGGGATACAGCAAGAATCTTGCAATACAGATACAGATACAGATACAGATACAATGTGCAATGTGCAATGTGCATGTTTTCAGGTTAAATTGAAACCTTGGCTACACTGTGAAATCAAAATTAAAACTAAAAGTAGGGTATTTCGTGTTTTTAATGATAATTTGTGTTGACATAACACAAATTATGCGATAATGCCGATCTAATGGATAACACACAATAACACGGAAATACGAGTATGGCTGTGACCCTCAATGGTTCGGCTTGCTGTGGCAAGTCCAATTCCCTGCCCCAACCTGCCACTGCACCCATGGGAGGTGATTGTATGATATATGCAATGTAATGCAATGTAATGCAATGTAATGCAATGTAATGCAATGTAATGCAATGTAATGCAATGTAATGCAATGTAATGCAATGTAATGCAATGTAATGCAATGTAATGCAATGTAATGCAATGTAATGCAATGTAATACAATGTAATGCAATGTAATACTATGGTCGTGACGGCCACCCACCCTGAGTTCCGACATCAAAGCCTCCTGGACCACACCACGGAGCGACTACTGACAATGCAGAGAAGGTGTCGACTCTGCGAGCCTCATTGAGCACCGAGCTGCGCTTAACGTGCGTTTTCAAGTGGGGATTGGACGGTAGTAGTCAGGGGCGGAACTTTATATTTCTTTGGGAGGGCCCAAGCCCCCCAATGCTGAGCTGAGCCCCCCCCCCCCCAACGGTGCTCCGCCCCCCCCCCCCCCCCCCCCCCCCAAATGTTTTCCAAAATGTGTGCCCCTCTAAAATTTCAAGGCCTACCCGTACAGATTGTTGTTTTGAATTTTGCGTATTTCATCATATCAAGATGCAGGGTCCTAGGATTGCTTTGGAGCTTAGGTGCGGAATGGAAAATAATGGCTAAAAATAAGCATAAAGAGTGGAAAATTCAACCAAAAACCATTGTGTTCGGCTTTATCAGTGTCCAATACCCGCTCACCAGAATTAGTTATTACCTATGCCAATTTTGATCTGTCTTTCCCTGTCTTGTCCTATCATTACATCTATAAATCAGTATAGAGTTCAAATTATCCAATACATTTTAGAATAAGGAGTGGAAAATTAAGAGAAAAACTTGGGAAAAAGAGTGGAAAAATAGTATCCATAGGCTGTCATTTTCCTCCCAAATTTCCCAATGCCAGGACACTGTCAAGATGT
Organism: Chirona hameri; assembly: GCA_036785665.1. NCBI lineage: Eukaryota > Metazoa > Arthropoda > Thecostraca > Balanomorpha > Balanidae > Chirona > Chirona hameri. The sequence goes on along the minus strand of JAXIVJ010012195.1, from coordinate 24,742 downwards.
GATACCATCTCGAGTATTCCATCTTACAAGTATGCAAGCATTGTGATTCCATTTGCGACTGCTTTTCGATTATGATATGGGTAAGTTGGTAGCATGGATTCTCTTCTGCTAACAAGTCTGTAGATACAAGGTTCAAGCGTTCAGATTAGCGAATAGCGGGGGGGGGGAGCATGACGAATTAGCGATTGGAGTGCTCCATTTAAATGGCGTTCAATATAATTTGTTGTAAATTTATTTTTTGCCTGAAATAAGTCTGATAGTTTATGCAGCCTTTTTGGCTCCCTGGTATTGCAATATCCTAAATATCTAACATCCGTGCTAAAATAATAGTTTGATGCAGAGGAACGTCGAGGGGATCGTACCATTAAAGTTCATAGGGTCATCGCGGCTAGGGGGCCTAGGGGTCCATGTCTCTTCCAGTAGGTTAACCGAGATTGGCCTGAGTGGGTCCTTGGTTGACCTGACGAGCCCTCGGTCAGTCTGAGCGAGCCTCGTTGGGCCTGGAGGGGAGCTCGGTCGACCTGAAGTGACACTCCGTCGACTTGTAGGAGTCATTCGTCCATCCGTGGGGGTTCCAGTCGGCCTAAGTAGCCATTGTTTGGCCTGAGGGTTCCCCTGCCGGCCTAGGGGGGGCCTCAGTCGGCCTTATCGGCTTGAGGGCCCTCGTTTGACTAGGGGGGTGGCCTCGGTCGACTTGATCGAACCTCGGCCGGCTTGGCCGGCCGGCTAATTCGTCGGCCTGAGGGGTGTCCAGTCGGACTGACGAGCTCTTCTTCGGCCTAAGGGGGCCTCTGTCAGCCTGGAGGGTCCTCGGTCGGCCTGGATGGAAGCTTGGTTGGCCTGAGGGGCCCTCGGTCGACTTTAGGGGCCCTCAAATTAGCTTGAGGGAACCTCGGCCGGGTTGAGGGGACCATTGGTTGGCCTGAAGAGCTTTTGGTTCGGCCTGAGGGGCTCTTTGTCAGCCTGAGGGACCCTTTGTCGGCTTGAGGGGAACTCAGTCGATCTGAGTGGTATGCCTCAGGGCGCCTCGGTCCGCGTGAGGGGACCCTGAGTGGGCCTGATGACCCTCGCTTGGTCTGAGGGGCCCTCGGTCAGCTTGAGGGGGCCCTCTGTTGGCCTGTGGAACCCTCGGTCTGCCTGAATGGCTCTCGTTTGGTCTGAGGGGATCTCAATCAGCCTGAAGGGGCTTTTCGGTCTGAGGGGTCCTTGGTCGGCCTGAAGGGACCATCGTCTGCCTTTGGGGGTCCTCTGACGGCTTTAGGGAGCTCTCGGTCGCCTTGAAGGGCCTTCAGTTGGTTTAGTTGACTTGAGAAGACCCTTTTTCGGCCTAAGGTGCCTTCGGTCAGTTTGAGGTGAATTTTCGACCTGAGGGGCCTTCGGTCAGCTTGAGGAGGCCTTCGGTTGGCCTGAGGGCCCTCAGCTGGAATATAGGGGTCCCAAGTGTGCCTGTATGGCTCTTCTGTCGGCCTTAGGAAGCTCTCGGTCGACTTGAGAGGCCCTTGGTCGGCTTGAGGGGCCCTTTGTTGGCCTGAAGTCGGCCTGAGGGGGCCATCGGTCGGCTAGAGTGGCTCTTGAGTCTTGCCAGGCCTGAGCGGTCCCCAGGCTGGTCTTAGAGGGCCATTGTCTAGACCGGAAAGAACCCGGCGGTCTGAGAGGGGCCTCAGTTGGTTTGATACAGTATCTTCCAGGCCTTAGAACCTTAGGCTCCTTGTCGTTCTGAAATTACCTTTGTCAGGCCTGAGAAGGCCCTGCGCCTGTCTGAGAGATCTGTTTACCAGTTTGAAAGGACCCTTAATCGTCCAAGGGGGGGGGGGGGGGCTTTTAAGGCCTACGAGAGCCCTAAGTCCATAAGAGAGGACCCTCCGCTTCTTTGAGAGGATTATCGGTCGACCAGAGATGACCACCGTCTGATCTGCGAGGGCCTTACGCTTGTCTAAGATTGCCATTATCAGACCTAAGAGGGCCCTGTGCAAGTCTGAGAAAGCTCTCGGTCATTCTGGAGAGCCCTTAAACGGGCTGAGAGAGCCATGTCGGTCGGAAGTAGTCTTGCAGACTCGGGCTCGGAATCTGAGTCTATTGGAGTAGGTGATTTTTGCCTGAGTCGGAGTCAGTTAATCTTTGCCGACTTCGGCTGACATGTGAAAATTATGTATGAGGAACGTGTTTTTCAGATGCATTTTTAATTGGCCACCGATGGCGATAATTTAACATTTAACGGCTTCGAAATTGTGTTGTTGTCCTTGTCAGTGTTCACCTATCAATTTCAGTTAGCTAGTATTTTGTCGAATTTATGGGCTGAAAGAAGGAAATTGGAGGGAATTTTTTTTTCCTGTATGAAACGGCAAAAAATGCTTCCATAATTGTAATAATTGTAATAGTTTTATCAGAAATATATTATATAATAATTTTACACTAAATATTCATATACATATAGTATTGGGCATATATATAGTATTGGACATTTAGTAAGTCAACTTGACCATTCGGCCGTTGGGCCCCCTCAACCGATTACGGTAGTATTTGGAAACCATTAGTACGAAATGGTTTCCAAATTAATAATAGGTACTTGCTCCAAGTGTCCATGCCAATGATCTGAGGCTGAAAAAAGGCCACCTGAGGTCAATAATCAATTATGGCGGGCTAGATCGGGCTCCTGGCCCATAGTGCGCTGCTGATAATGTTATAAGTATTTGGGAAACGATTTCGACCGTTGTCATTTTCATTTTCTCAGACTAATTGTTGAAAATATTTTCAGAAAGGAAGTGCCAGAACAGAAACGCATACGAGAATATGCCATAGCAGCGGCAAGCATGCTATGCATATCTTCCCTGCACCCTTGTGGTAGGCAAATTATGCAATATTCCCATCGCGTTTGCGTTTGCTTCGTACCTCGGGCCTCGGTACTCCGCATACAAATTCGGTGAATGTTGCATAATTTCCCAGCACCGGGCGGGAATATATATTACATATTTTGCCGCACGCCTACTACTGCAAATATGATTATGTCCAATAACTCTAACCGTGACCACGCTCTACTTAAGCAAGCCAACGCAGTGGACTCTTGCAAATAAAACAAAGGAGACTGTGCACTTCTTCCCAAAATTGGCTATGATGGATTGACCACAACCTCCCTCAATCGCCGCATAATTATGGACTTGCAAAACAGCTGGCCAAAAACTCACATCGAAGAGTAGCATGACGTCACCCTTACCAGAGATGATATGACTGAAAACAACCGCACTCTCCAATATCACTTTAAACATTTTTGACCACCTCACACCTCTTGACCATGGTGCTACTACCCATTTACAACTTATTTACGAGCCATTTACCACATGACTGACATATGTACCACATATTGACCAGGTCAATACTACATCAATACTACCCTCGCCCTACGGGGGTCCTAAAAAGCCCCCCCCCCCCACACCCCCCTGAGGTTTTTCTTGCATAACTTTGTAGACATGCGGCGCATCTTCCTGAAACTTTCAGTAGCTAGGTATGCCATAATTATACGTATGCGTAAGAATTTCATTGAAATTGGTTGAGAAATTTGGGAAATAATGATGTTTTGATGACGTCATTTGGTGGAAAAACGATAAATTTGTGAAAAATCGTAGAAAATAGAGTTTAAAGCAAATTGCAAACACAATTAAGCAAAGATATAAAATGTAATTTTCTTTAAAATGGCAGTCTCGGATTTCCGAATTTTGAGTTTTTGACCCCAAAATGAACAAAAACTTCTTTTTTTAAATCACCACAAAATCAAAATTTTCAAAGATGTTATAAAAAAAATCAAAATATACGTGAGAGAAATGAGTATGAGAAATACAAAATCAAATTTCAAAGAAATATCTCTATTATTGACTGAGTGATGGCTCCATAAGTGTAAGAAATTCATGACGTCATTTTTTAATAACTTTTTGGACTTTTTTTGACCAGATACGAATAAATAATTACCTTTTCTGTATTTATGAGACAAAACTGGTCTAGGAACATGCTCTTTTATTTACATTTATCAATTTCTCATTTTGCGGTTTTCTGACTGAGCAAAATCGCTGTTCTGGACGTGGTCAATCGAGGTCATTCACTTGATCTGGAAGGTCACTCGTTGACCTGAAACCTAAATTGCATAACGTTAGATTCCGTTAGATTCAATTGCATACCGTTAGATTCTAAACATGACAGGCAAAATGTTGGTTCTTACCGCGTTGCTATATGCTGCTTGGTTTGGAAGTTATCAGGGGTCTTTGTAGGACCCCCCCCCCCCCCCCCCGTAGGGCGAAGGTGAAAAAGCTCCCGTAGGGAGAGGGTTAAATCTTGACCACTTTATTACCACCCCTCCCTTTTAGCTGTAGATGTAGTTCAAATGTCGTGGAGAGGTGATTTCAATGAAGTCACCTACCACGAAATGACTAGGTGAAAACTACCTTGACTAGCCACACAGTGACAGTTTTAGAAGTACCGGAAGTCGTCGATAGATAGCGTTGTACAAACAATAAATGGTGTGCTATGTTTTTCCTTATTCTTTGCTTCACGTTTACTCCTAGGATTTGTATGATGGGTCATTCAAGTGTCTGTCAACTCTTTCCACGCATTCTTATCAGTCTTGTTTGCATGCTATCTTTCTTTTGGGGAATCGTCTCCTCCATCCTCTGTCACGCCCACGTTAACCCGGGTCTGGTGGTCGCTGGCTACCATGCATGTGGTGGCCCTCAAGCCGCCCCCCCCCCCCCGGAGTGGTGGCCGTCTGCATGGCGTGGGCTCTCCTCGCAGCTTCGCGCTGCGGGCAAGGGCCTGTCCATGGGCGGTTGCCATGTCTGCGTTTCATTTTGACCCACTTTACCCCTTCTCCTTCATCCAATGGCTGCGCAATGGTCCAAGCAGACCGAAGTGGCCTTATTCGAACCAAACCAAAACCAGACGTCAGTCAGATCCCTTTTAATCCTCCCGACTGCCGGTCCTCCATCCTCTGGCACGCCCACGTTAACCCGGGTCTGGTGGTCGCTGGCCACAGGGCATGTGGTAGCCCTCGAACTGCCCCCCAGGAGTGGTGGCTGTCTGCATGGTGTGGGCAGTAGCGTCACCACGGTTTCAAAACTTGTACGGACACACCATGACATCGAACCCTTCGAGCGGGGGGGGGGGGTGGTAGAACGTGATATTTTGCAGGGGTGTCAATACGTTTACGGTGTTTAAAGGAAACCTGTCACTTTCATAATGGGAGATCGCAGTTTTGAAGGTAATGTAGATAAATCACTTATTGCATACTCTGGCTGCAAGGACTCTCCTGTTGAATATATTAGATGTTTTCTCCAGTCATTCAGCGTTGTGTCAATAAAACGTAGCGCTGTGTCGAGAAGCTTCATGTGTAAGCATGTGATACAAGCAGTATTACTGGACCTCCGAGAGACCCCTTCGCCACTGACAATATTAACCTAGTTGCGTAAGCAATGATGAGATAATCATGACATTTGTACTTACTAATTTTATAAATCATTATTTTAACCAAGTTCCTAGCTTTTTACAGCTCACTTGGATTATTCTTTCGAAGCACACAATGTAGTGGACCAAGCACCATATCCTCCTGCGGCCAAAGCGCTGACTGGAACTCTCACCCTGTCCTGAGAGATATGAGGGCCGGGACGAATTTTTCAGAGACCCGCCGAGGGATTTGAACCCCAGTCCCCGGCACAGAAAGCCACTGTGTCAGCTTGCTCCCCCGAAGCACACAATATCATAACAACATGCGCTATTTTCTAATTGTGCGCCACTTTCGCAATCTATACTGAAAATACGTGTCTATGTTATTGAAATATGTGGTTTTCGAGAAGAAGAAAAAAAGTTTGTTTAGGTATATCTGGATAATGTAGCCAAATAGCCGAGAAGTGTGGGCGGCCATGGCCTCACAGTCCCCTTTTCCCTACGATTGTTACAATTTCACTCAGGTCAAAATTGAGGTCACCAGAGGTTATCAAAGGTCAAATTTGCCAAGTTTAGGACTTCCCTCCAGAAACACTCCAAATATCTCGGAAACTATGATAGCTTGGAACAAACGGAGTAACGCAATCGGAAGCTCTTACAAATTTATATCGCTAAGGTGTCCTCCAAATGTTATATAAGGTCAATAGTTTAGGCTCCAGAGGTCATGTTGGTCATGTTGGTCCAAAGGTCTACCAAAGGTCTACCAAAGGTCTACCAAAGGTTTTACCAAAGGTCATGTTGACATTTTCTTCCCAAAAGTTATTAGTGCATAACGTTCTACCTGATCATATAGAGCAATAATTTTAACGCCATCGTGTTTGCCTCGTCAACATGATCCGAAACATACTTATAGTGACCGGATTGGGTCCATTAAAAATATAACCTGAGGTCAAGGTCATTTGGTGACCCAGGTTGGTAATGTTGCATATGGGGAGACGTATCTCGACAAGATAAACGCTGTGTTATCAGTCACACGTCTCTAGCTAGCACGTCTCAAGCTCTTCCGTTTGTTCCTTGCATTTCCAAAATTTCAGGATGCACATCCAAACGCCCCCTCCCCAACACGGCGCGGGTTAGGCCTAATACACTTTGCTTGGTTCCATGTAAAATAAAACGCGCGTGCATCAGCGTTGTCAGCGCCAGAATGAAGCCAAATACAGTTCAGTAAAATTACGGCCTGACCATTTATCTTACTGGGCTAGTGACTAAAACGAGAGTATTTTGTTTTGTTCCCTCGCGTATTTCACAATATCTCGTAAACTACCCCTAATATCGTCACCAAACTTTCAATATCCGCGTTCACATCAAGCACCGCTCACTAAAAGCGGCTAAACGTTTAGCAATGACAATGGCAAAATGCCCATGCCTCTTGCTATTTTCGCACATAATCCTATTCCGAACTCCAGACGAAAAACGTTAACATTTCATTCCAACTGGCCATTTGTGCGTTCAAGTATGGAAGAAGGACAATAAGATTGTTTTCTTCTGTTGAGCAATACGTTCCATGAATAGAGGTAATTCGTCACGATTCGACACAAATAGTCCATCTGAAGATAATTAGAATATAAACATTTCAGGTATCGATATATCTAATTCTGCACCTTCAAATGGTTCTGCAAACTTGTATGGACAGTCCGTACAAGTTTTTGGAGGTTTGCCAACTTGTACAGACGCTGTTCGTACTCTCCGTAGTGGTGGCGACGCCCATGGGCGGGGGCTCTCCTCGCAACTTCGCGCTGCGGGCAAGGGCCTGACATGGGCGGTTGCCCGGTCGGCTTTCAATTTTGACCCACTTTACCCTTTCTCCTTCACCCCATGGCTGCGCAATGGTCCGAATGGGCCGAAACGGTCTTATCCTAACCAAGCCATTAAACAGATGGCAGTGCGAAGTGCTATCGGAGATCCAGTTCCATGGAACCCTCAACTAACCCAGATCGAGAAAACATTTCCAGTTAAAGGGAATGTTTCACCTTTGTATTGGTTTTGAACTGAGATAGCCATTACCTTTGGCCGTTATTGAAATGTCTAAATTATTAAGGTAATTTTCCCCAAAACGTATCCGTTTTTAAACGATTTAATTTATAGTTTGAAAAATGGGGCCTAGGCTATTCCCGCCGCTGATTGGCTGACAGCGACTTCAAGATGGTTGTTCCTGAAAGTCAGACGACCTGTATTTCTGGAACCTTGGCGAGTACGATGTAAACAACGGCCAACGCGATTGGTTGCGGTCCAAGTTGAAGTTTTCACGTTGTTTGAAGTCTCAGTTATGGATTGATTGCTTTTAAAATAAATATTGAGCTATTGCAATGACTCGCACTCGTCATTGTGTTCTGTGCGGGAGAAGACACGGTTCCACAATGTTTGTATTAAAGTCGCCAGAATTGTCTCGAAACGATTGTCCCATATCATAATAGCGTAAAGGTTTTCTCTATAGCTCTCTATAGCTCAATAATGACGTCATCATCCCAAATTAAAAAGAAACATTGTAGCAGGTTAAGTGACTTTTCGACAGAAAAAAAAATCACCATCGTTTTCAGCAGCACTTACTCATATTTTCGACTACAGCCAGCGTATATTTAACAACTTTCAGAAAGGTGAAACATTCCCTTTAATTAAAAATGGTGTTGAGGACGGGTACACCTGAGGTGATGAAGCGGGTGGCACTCTGGTGGTTACATTACGCCGAAAGTTCGTCCGAGGGGTCACATTGTGGTATGACGATGCCCGATGGTCTGTCGGTTGTTAGACGCGGTAGTGATGCGGTAAAACGGTAGTACCGATGTTGTTCACGGTAGTTCATAGACCTGTTAAACAGGTGGTGCAAACGTAGGCATTGTGTAGTCCGAACATGGTATGGAGGTTGTGCACTTGTGGTACTGGTAGTTTCCGCGTTGTCAAAAACTAGTCCGATGCTTGTTAAAATGTCGCCAACTTGTAGTCTATGTGGTCTGAAGGTTGTTGGAATGTAGTCCAAATGAAGGACAAATGGTACACCACCTTTCTACCACCCATTTAATACCTTAACCCGCCATTGACTGGGGGGCGTTTAACGCCCCCCCCCCTCTGATGATTTTTCGCAATAGCTAAAAAAAACTAATAACGCTATCAACCTGAAACTTCGGGAATCTTCTTATAGATCATTTTTACGTCTGTGTGCAAAAATGAAGACATTTCGTCGATTTTTTTCTTCTTCTCGAGTTATAGCAAATTTAGTGACGTCATTACACACGAGTTTTAAACCAAAATCAGCTAAAAATTTACCAAGCCGTACAAATGAGACATTTAAAGCAAATTGCAATCGATAAACGCCAAAAGATACCAAATTGCAACGGCTACAAACCTCTCGTCTCGTCTCGGATTTGTGAAAATGTGAGTTTTTTACTCCAAAAAACTAAAAAAAACTTTTTTTGGGGGAAATTTATCACAAAATCAAAACATTTCCAAAATATTCAAAAAACATGAAGATATGTCAGAGAACTATACATAGTTAACTACCATACCAAATGTCAAACTGATATCTCCATTTTTGACGGACTTATGGCAGCGTTTTGGGTGAAAAAATGGGTAACTCGAGACGTCATATTTTCAAATTGTGGTTTTTGGCTTTTATTGACTAGATACAGACCAATAAATGCAACCACTGTATGTCGGAGACAAAACTGTTCCAGCAACATGTCTTCTTTGTTTAGATTTAACAATTTAAAATGTTGACCTTCGGTGACCTGAATTTGACCTAAAATTGACATTAAAGGGACATTGCCACCTTTCTGAAAGTTGTCAAATATACGCCGGTTGTACCCGAAAATATGAAGTAAGTGCTGCTGAAAACGATGGTGAATTTTTTTTCTCTAGAAAACTTCACTCAATTTATAATAATTAAGTTTTAAAATTTGGGTTGATGACGTCATTATTGAGCTTAATAGAGATATAGATAAATCCTTTACGCTGCCAAAGTTTGGCACAATTTTTGTCAGACAATTCTGACGATTCAAAGACAATCAGGTACCAGGTAAACTGTGTCGCACTCACTTGACCACCGAAGTCTTGTCACTGAAAGCTCCACATACTCCAGCATCGAATACTTGGCATCGTTTGAAAATTGCATTAGAGTTTCACTTTATAGAAGTCTAGTTATCCTGATATAACCCACGGTAAATATAATACACCCAGCGATCGAGAAACGAAACGCGTTAATATCTCCAAGGTTTACCTTAAAACAAGTCGACTATCATCACCATTGGATAAAGAGAGACGACGTCATCGGCTTTAAACCCCTATTCAAATACACGTGGGTTTTTTTTGTTACAATTGTCAAGACCAAGCTCGAATTTCTTTTCGAATAGACCTATGTGGTTGTTTTAACTGCTACCCTACTTAATTTCAAAGCAAATCCGACAACATGGCTATCTCAACTCAAAACTAATGTTAAGGTGGAAATGTCCCTTTAACTTCACTTAAATAAAGTCAGGTGGTAAAATGACTATCACTATCGAATTATACGTGGAACATAACTCATAAAACATGTGTTGCATGACTTTTGTAGATATTTTGAGCATAGTGACCTTTTGTGACCTGACCTTGACCTTGACCTTGGCCAACAATCTCACTTTAGCTCATGCCGGATATGTATCAAACCTTTGGAAGCGCTTTGGGTGAAACTGGTCGCAATCGAAGGCTTTGGATGGAAAGTATGGCCCATAAACTCAAATACGCCGATTTTGACCTTTGACCTGACCGTGACCTAACATTTTACCACACGTTGACATTTTTGATCAAGATTTAGATTCGTATCATTGAGAGCTTTCGAATTCCGTCTTCCTCGTCTCGCTGCGATCATTGGTTCGGAAGATAACAAGGGGGCGTTTAACGCCCCCCCCCCCCACACCAGTCAATGACGTTCTGCTCAGACCCCAGTCAATGCCGGGTGAAATGTGGTCAAAATGTTTTCAGTGGCTCACCGTCACCTCCAATACAAACTCCCAGATAAATGTCAGAGGAAAACTGCAACTGTGTGATGCTCCCCTATACTCATCAATGTGCTATAGTCAGTGTATTCTTCACCTGTTTCGTCATGTATCGTCATGTATTCTTAAAAATTATTGTACTTCCGTTATGTGAATGATGTATAGTGCTGCCTTTATTTCGTGGATCGTGTGTTTTATGTGGTATATAAACAACATCAGGTAAAGCATATATTATGTCGTCATTGCATCGTATATGTCGCTGTCATTGTACCGTGTATGTCATGGAATGCCAAACTTGAAGCTCGTTAAGAAGTGTCGCATGAGTTTTATACGAATTACTTGTATTGTATCTGATGTCAGCAGACGAGCTTCACCTTTAAATGAGCTATTTGCCTCGAAGTTGTGTGACCCTGTAGTCACTGACTACCCGCGCGCGCCTGACTAACATGTTCCTGCTTTTAACAGTGTCAGTGTATCCCAGGGCAAAGTGCATCCTATTCTTAAGTCTATTAATGCGAGTAAGGCTTGCAGCCCCGACAGCATTAGTGCCCGCATAATATGTGAATGTGCTGGAGAGTTGAGTGTGCCATTGGCCAAATTTTGTTCACCCTGTCTCTGCACCAGGGAACCTTTCCAAAACGACGGAAGCGGGCAAACATTGTACCGATCTTTGAAAAGGATGATAAGAAGGAACCCGAAAATTACCGCTCGCTCTCCCTGCTTCCGCTGTTTGGGAAGGTGCTTGAAAAGGGTGTGTATGGTGCACTGATGCAACACGTGTCACCTGTCCTCTCCGAGGTACAGCACGGTTTTCTCCCACATCGCTCGTGCGTCACCAATTTAACAACATACCTGCACAGGGGTGTTACGAAGTGCAAACTTGCTATATATATAGTGGGCGCCAAAATATTCCCTACAAGAACTTGCTCCGGGGCCGAAAATGTCCCAATTTAACAATCTGTTTTGCTCTGTGGTCATCAATTATATAAAGAGTAATGCACAACCACACATACTTTTCAAATTAGCTGCCAAGTTTCTTTCTTTATTATTGCTAGTTGTGAACCCCAAATACCACCACCCCCAACCTTCGGCCGATATATTTTACTCTGATAGAAATCATTATGGCCAAAAATACGTGTCCTGAAATGTCTCTAACGTTCCGGGCCGCGATCGTGGCGTGGACCTCTTCCATTGCTTTAACATAGGGGCCGCGAACCGTCGGCCAGAATTGTAATAGCGGCCCCCGTCTGCCTTGGGAAATACCTCACAAAATTATCCGGCCCCTTGCGAAATATGAAAGATTATTTTGGTCGTTTGACGTTTAACAAGTGACATCTCAAGATTCTGATGGTAACGCCACCACAAGCAAGGTTGTCGTTACCATCAGACTGTGTGATTAGCTTGCAGGCCATTGTCATTCCAATGCCTATAAGCTGTTCAATAAATTCCCCTGGTGGCGTCACCGGTAAATTACTTTTTAGATCCATGTGAGTTCCTTTGTCATTAATATGAGACTTGATACTGTCTAACATACATTATTGATGATGTGCTATACATGTATGTCACGTGCAAAGTAGTGTTTCATGCATTTAGCTTGCTATGTTGGATATAAGTATGTCATCGGTGACGTCATGGCAGATACTGCGCAGCAGGGACGGTTCTACCTTATATGTATGGCCTTGATTAGCTTGAAGTTGAACTTGTTTGACTATTCGTTTTTATTGTTTGTATTTGCTTTGGTTTGGAAACATGGATATTTGGTGATTAATGAAGAGTCAGAGTATAGGAAGATGGATAATCCTGTGATGGTAGGTACTTGCTTAAAATGATTTTGTTTTATTAAAATTATCCACTGTTGAATGAAAGCTTTTAAAATAATTAGGACAAAAATGCAAATTGAAATATAGAACTTGTACCTATATTCATTATTCATTGATATTAGGTAATGAGGAAATAGCATTTGGCATGTATGATGTGCTGTAAAAGCAAGACGCTGTCATCGACAGCGTCTTGCTTTTCCTCGTACCATGAATCTCTCGCCTTCTGGCGGGCAGCGTCTCAGGATCGTTTCTCGTTGTACTGTAGAGATGTCCGCAAACCGGAGTTTGTTGCTTTGATTGTTAAATTGATTATCACAAAACTTAGAAATCACTTCATAAATGATATTCAAACGTTTCTGATATGCCCGCATCACTCCACCGTGCACCAGTGCATTTTTTTCTTTTAAAACAAATCCTCACCAGTGAACGCAACATCGCCATGACCACGCGTTAACTGAGCAACAAATGGCTACCTCAGTGCCTCACACGAATGCGCCGCCAGCAGCAACACGGACGCCGGTGTTGATTCCCTCACCCATCCACAGTCCACACCCAACGAGCTTTATATTCCAGGACTATTGCTGTCGCTAAATCACAGAGGGAGCTAATTTACCCACTCTTTCTGTTCACCTGGTCACGTCGTATTGGCAGGGATTCCCGCGCCGCTCGCTACAAAGGAAAATGCAGCAGAAATTGTGTTTTGTTTAGCAAAGGTGCCCTTTGAAGTACCTAGAAAAAGCTAAGGGCTTAGAACTAGTAGTTATTATTATAAATGGGGTGTGGGTATTCCACCTTTTCGAGAGAGAAAAAAGTGCTTGGTTTAGCAGCTGATTGGTACTAACATGGTAATCTGCCCACCCAATTACACCCGGTGGACTGAATTTGTTTACTGTGCAGGCGCCTGACCACCTGATTTATAAGGATAGACTGCATCTGCGAACAAGAGCATAACACCGCAGTCCTTCGGAAAACGCGGAGACTGCAGTCGTGCATAGGAAACTAACACTGACCATTAATTTCCCTCAGCTTTTGAATGACTGGCTGCCATCGTTAGGTGATAGCAACAGTACAAGCTGATATTTCAACAGCAGTAAGCAATGCAAATATTGACACCAATTGCGGGTAATGACGAGTTAGCCAGAGAGTGGTGCCGTCAGTAGGATACATAGCGCCATCTGGCCCAGTCTCCGATAACCTAGTTCTTTCGTCCGCCGCCAGGAATACTTTACGTCGCCGTCGACGGCGGTGGCATTATTGCTTAATCACAGGGCTGTAGGATCTTATTCCAACCCCCTCAACTTGTAGATTAGCCCCCTCAACTAAAAAGTAGACATACAAAGAGGACATGGAGGACCCCATTTTTGAGCCAGCGGGAGATTATCCCCTATTTTTTTCCTGACCAAGAAGATTGATAGAAATCATCAATCAGTTGTTCTCATTATTTTTACAACCCCCGTTCAACAACCTTTCGCTGACGGCGCCCTGGGGCGAAATTCCTGGATCCCGCCTCCCCCCCCCCCAATTTCAAAGGCGTGGCAGAGCCCTGTTAGCTTGGACCGAAGTTCAACCCCCTCAACTGATTTTGAGAAACTATACCCCTGCAGTCAGTCGGTAGAGCGATGCCGTATACTGTACTAGCAAACTTCTTTCGGATATTGACGTTGGCGCTCGCCACTGTACCGTACACTGTCGCTTGGGTGAACCTTTCTGTCCCCGGCAGCAACAGCAGGGGTGACGGTTAACTGTTGGCTGCCGTCATCAAATGCGTAAGCACTTACTTTGAATTTCCCTAGTAGTTGTACACAATGCTACGGAAATATTCGCTTCCCATTTCGACCTTATTCTGTATTCTGTATTCATTGCCACAATATAGTAATTTCTGTTAGTCGCGCACCTAGTTTGGTCCATGGATAGGCTCTCCGAGTAGCATCTTTTCCGACGGCCATAGCGCCCGGTTTTGACAGCATTCGTACATCGACGGGGGTGGCCGATGGTGGATCCAGGGGTATCGGGGTCATGATTTCCTGAAACGCCCGAAATCGGTCAACAAATGACACATCCTAATTTTGCCTAAAATCTCAATGGCTTTTACAAAAGAAAGTTCGTTTCACAGTGCTTCTTCATATACAAAGAAGCGAAATTGTATTATTTTAGTGGATAAAAATCCCCTGAGAAGTTGGTGCGCCTAACTCCCCAATACAAAACAAAATATAATTTTTACTTTTATTAAGCCTTCTGGAAACTGCGCCAAACCAACTTGTTTGACCGCTCTCGGTCCGTCGTTGAGTTGCAGATCTGACACACACACAGTGGCAGTCAGCCGTCCAAAAGCGAAATAAATTAATTATTAGTGATAGCCTTCCATTGATAATTGCAAGTCTCCAGGCTTCCGAAGTAATGCAGTGTTATGTTGTATGCGCAGATGCAGTCTCCCCCGTGTTATTTGTTTGGCTATTGTCTCAGACGCCTGGAGGGGTATGTTGTGCCGCAGGGCAATTTCACCCTGTGTCGAGCGGCGCAGTAGACCCCTCCAGGTGTCTGTGACAAAACACCCCCCATTAACACGGAAGACTGCATTGTCGCGTAGGAGCATAACACTAGACTATTAAATAGCCAAACTGCAATCGTTCATAAGAAGTAGAGCCCTTCATGGAATGGGAATCCTCATGGAACCCATGGAACCTGATGGAAATAGGTGGGAATGGGTCTATTTTTTTTATTTAACGGATTGGAACGGGTTTGGGACAGACCATATCATTTTTAGCACCACAAAAAGTTAAATATACTGAAACGGGTGGGAATGGAACCCCCATCAATGATGAATTCGGATTGGAACGGACTTGGGTCTGGCTGAATGGGCTGGAACGGGATGGGGGATGTAAAAGTGTCCCATGAAGGCCTCTAATAAGAAGTAACACTGACCACCCAATTTACAGGTGTGGGAAATCACGTGACTGCATTTCGGCCTGGGATGTTTACAATGTTTTCTTCTTTTAATTTAACACGCAACGACTACGACGATTGTTTATGGTCATAGACATATACATGTATTTTACCACCCTTCCACATCGAGCGTGGCTTTTCCGAGTCGCACGGCAATATGGTTAAAGCTTGGACATTTAAATGTAAATCACAGACCCACACACACACTCGCCATACACACCCATCATACACACTCGCCATACACACTCGCCGCACACACTCATCAGCGCCTAGCCAGCATCGCGGAGCAGCCAGTCAATCACCCGAGTCTTAAAACTGGTGAGTCCTACTTCGCGGATGTTCTGCGGTAGTCTGTTGTGCATATCAGCACCGCTAAAACACAGTCTACGAACACCTGCGTTTGATTTAGCACTAGGTCGCTGTAGCTGACCGCGTGTTCTGGTGCTGTGTTGGTGATCGCTGGTGACGAGGTGTTCGGCAACACCAACCGACAGTCCAGTGGTACGTACTTTCTAAATGAGACACACGCGATGGTACGCGGTTAGCTGTTCCGCGTTGAGCCACCCAAACTATTTGTAGTCAGCAGATATGTGGTCGTATTTACGTCTGCCACATACGACACGTGCGCAGAAGTTCAGCACCTTCTGTATCCTATGTCTCTGGGCCAGTCTGTAAGTACCGTAGATGGATATGCAATATCTGATATGTGACACGACTAGAGATGTGACCAGAGACGCAATGATGTCGGATGGCAGGCAATGCTTGGGATGAGATAAGGCTAAAAGCATCCCCGTGCACTTCCCCACCAGCTGATCAATGTGATTATCAAAGGTCAAAAACCTGTCCATAACCAGTCCCAGATTTTTCACAGTTCGGCTTTCGGAGACACAAGCGATGCGCCAAATCTGAGTCTAACTTCCGGAAAGCTACGCAGCATGGCTTTTGTACCGAAAACTATTCACTGCGTCTTGTCGGCGTTCACTTTCATAGAATGCGATGAAAACCATTCCGAGAGAGTGGCCAGAGCCTGTTCCATCCTTGCAATGAGCGAGTGAATATCACGTTTCCGACCCGAGACCAAAACCTGCGTATCGTCTGCGTATTGAAAGATGGATGCGCCATGATAATGCAGTGCTAGGTCATTTGAGAACACGGAGAACAACAGCGGGCCAAGTGAGGTTCCCTGATACACACCCATGTCATTGGGCAGAGTAGTCGGGAGTTTAACCTTTCCGTCACTATCCCTAACCTTGACCTGTTGCGTGTGACATCGCAGGTAGTTTTCAAACCATGTGGTATCAATGTTGTAAAGTCGCATCTTGTCTAAGAGTACACTATGATCAACGACGTCGAAACAGCGCGATAAATCAATCAGCACACAAGCAGTGAAATCTCGCCCCGGTCCATGGCAGATATAATTGTGTCACTATCTTCTGTCAGAGCTGTCTCCGTAGAGTGATGCGAGCGATAGCCATGCTGCGAGTGCGAGTAAAGCTCGTGACGGGTAAAGTAAGCATTTAGTTGACTGTGGACGACCCGCTCAAGGATTTTAGAGATGGCGGGGACAACTGATATTGGACGAAATTTGGTAGGGTCGCTAAGATCGTTGGTCTTTGGCAGAGGTGTCACTATCGCATGTTTCCATGACTCTGGAACCTGTCCGGTTGTTAGGCTGCTGTTGACCACGTTTAAGAGTACATGTCCGATAGATTTGAAACATCTCTGAATCAGCTTGACGCTAACGCCGTCCTCTCCGCATTGATTAGAGGCTTGCATTATGCATACGGTGCTCCACAGTTCCTCGAGTGTGACGGGCTCTAGGCTTAACAAGCACGTCATAACTCGCGGTAGTCTCACCGGCGTAGCCTCTCTCACACCCACCACACTGGCGGTCGTATTGGCACCGACGCTAACAAAGTACCTATTCAGAGTGTCTGGGTCTACCTCGGGTGTGGCGGAGACCGTGACCTTAGTGCCTATCACTTGCCTCAGGCATCGCTACATCCCCGATCTGCCAACTTCGGACATACGCTGGCGAATGTGTTCGCGGCTGCCCCGCCGTATGGCCGCGCGCACCTGCAAGTTCACGGTCTTATAGGCCCCCGTTCAGCACGTGCCAGTGCCCCGCGGACCTGCTGCATAAGGCGCGCTGTGTCAGCCGACACGGCCGGGGTATCAGGATTTCGGAGTTGTATGGTTCGGACTGGGGCTACAGAGTTTAGCAACGGCATGAAGTTGTGTAGGAAACAGTTCCACTTGTCTTGTGGCGTCCGCTGCACAAACCCACCGTCCCAAGTAGAATACAACAACGCGACATTGAACTCATCGAACGGAATGCGGTCGATGCACCTAGATGTCACAGACCTATTAGTGATGATGACATCGAGCAGCGACTTGGCCGGGCTGTACGTGGGCTGAGTGGCATTACACATATACAGACCATAGGTAGTCAGAAGCCGACGGAATCTGTTGCCAGGTGAGTCAGGCGATTGGTTCAAGATGTTCAGGTTAAAGTCTCCACACAATACTACTACTCCCTTGTGCCTAGCTAACATACACTGCACTTAGTGCTCAAGGTCGTCAAGGTCGACACTGATCTGATGCACTGTCTGGGTAGGGTGGCGGTAGAACGAACCTACTAGCAGTTGTCTATGTTTGGACGTACGGATGGTGGCCCAGATAACTTCCAGGTTCGATCCGTTAGGCGCTGCGGGAGTTAAGACCACTGACGCATCGAACGAATCACGCGACAACAGCGCAACGCCGCCGTCACCCTTGGACAGACGGCTTGTACGTGGTCGGTCACAGCGGAGGATCCGATATCCGCTCACTGTCAGCAACCGAGTTGGCACGCTCGCTGTTAGCAAAGTCTCACTAACGGCAAGTATGTCGTACACGGTGGATAATTCATGTCGCAACTCAGGGAGTTTTGGTTTAAGGGACGGCATATTCAGTTGTCCGATCAATATCTTGTTCACCTTATGTTGTCCTGGAACACGTCACCTGACGCCCCCTCTGCAGCCGCGCGGCCGCGACCTCTTGCCTCAGCGCGTGATCTCGCGTGCGCACCGGCCGTCCACCGTAGCAGGCTTTTTTTCTTTCTTTTTTCTTCTTTTTTTTACCCGGACCGGCCTATAGCCATTTCCCGGGTTTGGGAAAATTACTTCTGGCAATTTGCCAGGAACAAGAATTACGTTAACCGGTTTATGTGGACCCGGAGCAAGCTAGGGAGTAGGGTAGCTATTTTACGTTACTAATTACGTTAACCGGTTTATGTGAACCCGAAGAGTTTATTGTTCAAAGTAAACATAATATTTAACATTACGTTAAGTATTTCGTTCAAGGTCAAATATAATATTACATATAATATACATTACGTTAAGTATTTCGTTCAAAGTCAAAAATAAGTAAAACACGAGACACACATGCATACATATTGTATTACATACACTCAATACACTTGAACAGTGTCAGTGTTGATGGAGCCGTGGGGGTGCCGTCATTGCAACAACGGGAGACTGTTGCCAGTCTCCCTGGCTCCGGCGCCTCGGCGAGACCTGGTTGTGGGGTGTATTTAGCTGGGAGAAAAGTCCTGAATAATAAAAAACCCAGCGTCTAAGGCAAAGGGGAAAAAACCTGCGCGGTGGGCCAAAAATGCGCAAGGCCAAAAACCCCTGTTATATTTGATTAGCTAAACGTGTTTGGTAGAGATAATCTAAGAGGAGACCTATCAATTCCGGATAACTATCACCTAACAGTGTTTGAAGATTTAATGTGATGCGATTTTGTTGTGTGTAATTAATAATGTTCTGTCGTTTATCGTTGTGTACTGGGCAAGTAATAAGTAAGTGCTTGATTGTGTAGCGCGGATAACCTGGGCAATGTTGGCAATTTGGTGGCGGGAGATTCTCCATAATATAATAATGAGTAATTTTTGTATGACCGAGACGGAGGCGCGCCAATATCACCTCCCTATCTCTACAATTCTGGTGACTAGATATAAAATGTTGGACTTTTGGCTTGATTGGATAAAGATGAAAATGCGGAGCAGCGTCCCACTCGCGCTGGCGCAATATGCTAAGTTGAGAATTAATATAAATTAACACGTCTGATACTGGGCTTGGAAGTTGGTTTACTGAAGGTAATTCTAGGCTCAATTTCGCAAGTCTGTCGGCTTCCTCGTTTCCCGAGATACCGGCGTGTCCTGGGATCCAGAGGAATTTAATACTATTGTTTTTACTGTTTAAATACTTGATTAGTTGTCTGATTTTAAATACTATCGGGTTTCTACAGTCACTAATCGAGGAAATGGCTGTGAGCGAGGCGGACGAGTCTGTGCAAATGACTACTTCCTTAAGTTTTTATTTTCTGACATATATTAATGCTAATAAAATGGATGACAATTCCGCTGTGTATACGCTATTTATGTCCGGAAGTCTAAAGTTGTTTCTAGCTGTGTTTGTGAAGTATGCACCACCAGTTCGGCCGTCGCTTCGAGAGCCGTCTGTGTATATGTATGTGTATGTGTTGTGTTGTGCTTTGTGTTCGTTGAAGAGTGTGTGTGTCTCTGCCGCCGTGACTGTGTTTTTGTTGTGTGTGAAGAGGCGGTGTGTGTCTGGTGTTGTGTCGAGCCAGTGAGGTGTGAGTGGTGGCGTTGGCATTGTGTAACCTTGTTCCGTTTCGTTCCGTTTCTCTCTCTCTCTTTCTCTCTCAATAAAACAAGTGATAGTCTAGTTTAAGAATCTCGTGTTGTTGTCGGATTAAAACGCCAACGGTTCGAAAAGAAGATAGTCTAAAATTACTAAAGCACAGCGACTGCAGGAGACAGCCCGTCTCCACGCAGTCCAGCAGTGACCGCTCTCGGCCGCCTCTCAGTCCACAGTCCCTGTACCATCGCAGCCGCTGCCGGCCATCGGAATTCACGCAAGCGCAGTAGCACGGGGTAACGCCCCCCCAAACGGGTCCATCGTTACTAAGCAACTGCCATTGTGACGTCACGGTGGACTATTCAGGTGTGGAAATAACCACACCGTTACACATTGTGTTGATGTGTGGAATGTTGAATAGTGCGAGTGTTTGTCTGATTCTGTGGCTGATGAGTGGGTGTCGTTTTTGTAGTAGTGTTTGTCGTCTTGTGGGTGCGGGGTGGTTTAAGATGTGGAATGTTGGGCTGTGGGGTGTGAACTTGCTCTGGCGTAGAATCTAAGTAGTGTGTATTTGCGTCGGCGGCAGAGTGTGGGAATGTTTGTGTCGATGTGTAAGTGTGTGGTGTTGGTGGTGCGGCAGGCCCCAGTCACGATCCGCAATTCAGCGTTTTGGACAGTTTGAAATTTTTGTATTTGTTTGGAACATATGTCATCAAATAAGAATGCGTTATAGTCCAGTACTGGGCGTATCAGGGAAGTATATAGTTGGAGAAGAGTGGCACGATCTGCGCCCCACTCTCGACCAGCCAATGACTTCATAATATTAATTCGTCGCGTACATCTCTGCACTAAATCATTGAAGTGTGGGATGAACGAGAGACGTGTGAGAGATGTGTGAAGTGTGGGATGAACGAGAGACGTTATTCCCAGATACTTGAATGATTTGACGAAAGGGATAATTTGATTGTTATATTTTAATGGAATGTAGGGTTCCACATATGCAGGTTTCTTTGAAAAAATTAGGGATGCCGATTTACTTGGAAAAATTTCCAGACCCCATTGGTCGCACCATACCTTTATATCAATGAGTACTAGCTGTACAATTTTGCTGGCTTGATCGACACTCGGGTGCGAGAACCACACCGCCAGATCATCAGCGTACATTGAAAATTTGAGACCTTTGTCGATCTTGTTGATATTACTGAAAATGTCGTTAATCATAATTAAAAATAGGGTCGGGGAGAGGACCGATCCCTGTGGGACACCGTAGTCCTGATTTTGATTTGGAGAATATGTGTTGCCGCACCTTACATTAAAAGTTCTATTTTCTAAAACGTTTTGGATAAATTTGGCGAGTCGACCTCGAATTCCGGCCTTATGGACCTTTACTAGAAGTGCGGTTTTGTTGACTCTGTCAAACGCAGCTCTCAAATAAAGAAAGAGGGCAACTGTGACCTCTCTCCCTCGAAAGCCGCGCTGGACAGAGTCGATAAGACCAACTAAATTGTCCGCGTGGAGCGACCAGGTCGAAAACCACTTTGGTGTGGGGTAAGTAAATTATTTGATTCAATGTATGTCCTGATGCGTCCATTAACCATGCGTTCGAATGGTTTACATGCACAACTAGTTAGAGAAATAGGGCGATAGCTAGCGGAGAAGATTTAGGTTTGCGAGGCTTAAGTATAGGAATTAGCGTACTATTATGCCAAGATTCAGGGAAAGTGCCGTCAAACCACATGGTATTGAAGGCTGTTAGTAAGTTGGTGAGACCAGTCTCTGTCAAGTTTTTAAAGGAGGAGTAGTCAATTTGATCTGGCCCTACAGAAGTTTTACCACATTTACCTATAGCGTACGTTAACTCTGAGTTGGTAAAAAGAGAGTTGTAGATTTCTACGTTATTAGAGTCAAAGCTAATAGATTGAAATTGATCGTTAAGTTGGTTAGTAAAAGTTGGTGTACATTGTTGTGTTGATGATATGTTAGCGTAGTGTTGTGCAAATTGTGTTGCCACCTCTAGGGGAAGCGTGTAAGATGTGTTGTGTATTTGTAAGTGTGGGATTTTGTATGACGGTGGTCTTTTATTTGAAAACGATCTAATTAATGTCCAAATTTTTGAGAGGGAGGTAAATCGATTAAAGGTAGATGAGAATTCCTGCCAAGATTCTTTTTTGCTTTGTCAATGATTGTTTTAGCCAAAGAGCGAGTTTTCCTTACTTAGTGTTCGTTTTCTGCAGTTATACAAGCTTGAAATTTCCGAAATGCTCTTTTCCGGAGGACAACAGCTCTTTGGCATTCTGTGTTCCACCACGGGGCAGTGC
Source organism: Chirona hameri (assembly GCA_036785665.1). Taxonomy (NCBI): domain Eukaryota; kingdom Metazoa; phylum Arthropoda; class Thecostraca; order Balanomorpha; family Balanidae; genus Chirona; species Chirona hameri. The sequence continues at coordinate 2,567 of JAXIVJ010012195.1, read as the reverse complement.
GCTGCCTCGGGTGGTATTGTGTATGTGTGCGTGTGTGTGGAATGTGCTGATGTGCTGATGCGAGAATAGTGTTTAAAAATGTGTTAATGTCGGTCTGGGAGTCTGCGGGGTGACTAGTGTCAATGTGTTTTTGAAAGGAGGACCACTCGGCTTTGCGAAGGTTCCATCTAGGCAGGGAGTAAAAAAATTATGTCCTGAAGGGACTTGAAGTTCTAAGTGAATTGGGAAATGATCGCTAAAAAGAGGGTCTGATTGTGCATTAAATGTAAAAAGAGTCGCGATGCGTGGTGTGGCGAAGGCGAGATCAATGGCGCTGCAAGTCACCTCGCCTCCTGAGTGGTGTACGTGTGTGGGTGATTGGTCGTTAAGGAAGACCAAATTATGCCGGTCCAGTAGGTCCAGCATAATTTGGCCTCGGCGAGAGTTCCGGAGGCAGCCCCACGCCCGACTATGCGCGTTGAAATCGCCCATAATCAGACATGGGGTGTTAATATTTGTAATAAGCTGGGAAAAAGAATCAATGTCTATGTCCTCAGTCGGACGGAAATAAATAGAGATAAGAGTTAGTTCTAGCTGAGCGATTTTAATATTAACGCCGACTGCGTCTAAGGTTGTTTGAAGGTCGATTTGGTGATGCAAAAGTTGGTTTGAAATAAGCAAAGCCGAGCCACCTCGGCGCGGTGATGCATTTACGTTATTTGTATAAAGGCTATATCCGGGTATTTTAAAAGTATAATTATTAAAGTTGGCGTCAATAAAATGGGTTTCCTGAACAGCGGCTACTAACGGATTATTATTTAAGACATAATGTTTGAATTGCCCCCAATGTGATATTAAAGATCTAACATTCCATTGGAGGACGAATTCAGTTTGATTTTGATTCATCGGGAGTTGCTATTCAGACCGCGCCTTGCGGTCGCTCGTGTCCGTCTCCGGCGGGGTCGGCTCGACCGTTCAGAGAGCAGGACAGGGCGGGAGGGAGACAGAGACCGGGAGGAGGCGCGGGAGAGCGGAGAGAGGGAACGAGCGGGGCGGGGCTGGGGATGGGAGGTGGGGACCCGGCTTCCAAAAGCACGGATGAGGGACGCGTCGGTCTCCTCCGCGGAAGAGTCCACGGAGTCTTCCCCCGAGGACTCGACCGCTGACTGGGACTCCGCCTGATGTTCGGCGGGGGTGGGAGTCTGTGCCGCTTGGGCACGGCCGGAGTCCTGGAGGGACTCGGCTGATGAAGGGCAGGGCCCGCTCGGGTCTGCCGTCGGAGCTGGCGTGAGCCGCTCCGTCGGTGCCGTCACGCTGGGCCGCTCCGGCGGAGCTGCCAGCGGCACCAGGGGGGGGGGACCCACGTGGGGCCCGACGGGGGGAGGGCGCGGGTGGGGTTCGGTGGGGTGGGGGGAGTGGCGGCCAGGCGCTGGGGGCCAGCGCTGGGATGGGAGGGGGCGGCGGGGCCCACCCGGCGGGCTCGGGTCTCCTCGATCCAGGCCGCTCGGGCAGGGCAGTCCCGGTACCACGCTGGGTGGGGACCGCCGCAGGACACACACAGCCGAGCTGCGGTGTCGCCGCCGACACAGTCATCCGTGTCGTGCGTCTCGGCGCACTTCCCACAGGTGGGATGGCGGGCGTGGCAGTTGCGCTGTTGGTGGCCAAACCGCCAGCAGCCACGGCACTGCTGGGGACCCGGGGTCCACGCCTTTACTACGACCGTAATGTAGCCGCAGTAAATACGCTCCGGAAACACGAGGCCTCGAAAGCGGAGCCGCACCATGGGGTTCGGACCTGGTCTTGTAGACCTCATCCTTACCACCTCCGTTACCCCCTGAGACGCGAGCTCGAGGAGGAGCACGGTCTCTGTCAGCTGACTGACTTCCGGGGAGTAAATGAACCCTTGACAGGAGTTCATTCGGTCTGGAGCGACTACCTCACAGGGCCTGTCCATAAATAACTTCGTGGCCATGAGTGCGTCGGTCTGCTGTCCAGACTTCGTCTCGACTAGCAGCGCTCCAGAGTGGATGGTGCAGGCGTGGTGCACCTCTCCGCAGAGGGCCACCAGTTGGCGGCGCACTGCGAAGGGGTTGGCGTGTCTCATCGACCCGCCGTCCTTCCGCTGGACCAGCAGGAGTGCCGGTCCGTCAGGGGGAGAGGTGTCCGGCGGGAGCCGGGCACCGGGACGGCCTGGCTCCTGAAGGGAACCAGGGGGAGGAGACCCCTGAAGGGGGTCGGGTGGGTCGGGGGGACGGGATTCCGGCGAGAGCCAGGCCCCTGGACGGGGCGGGCGGGGCCCCTGAAGGGGGCTGGGCGGGGGACCGTCCAGGGGGCACGCGGTCGCGCGCCGGAAGACCCCTGAGGGGGTCGGGAGGGTCGGGGGGGGGGGGTTCCGGGGGGTAGCCATCGTCGTGGCTCAGGAGGGGATAGGATAGGGGCTAACTGGTTACGTTAACTTGCCACACACGACAGAACGTGTTGGCAACTGCAAATTAACTGCCAAAAGTGGAGGGGACCTAATCCGTGGAGGAGGCCTATTGCCAAAAAAAAGAAATTGTGTCTAATGAGTCTACCTACTTAAAAATATA
>JAXIVJ010012194.1:35000-41121 GCA_036785665.1 Chirona hameri | reverse complement strand
TCAAAATTCGCAAATTACAGCTCTGCCATAGGTCTGTGTCAATTAACAGTTTCATTTGTCATTCACAGTCATTCTATACTTTTCACCGTGGCAACGCCGCAACGAAATATGTGACACTTTGCTTCAATGTAAACTGCTTTCAACGGCTGTAAACGTAGGTATATAGAAGAACCTGGGATTGCAAAGTAGAAGTCATGTAGGCTGTAGGATATAAGAAGGGTCCTTTTCAGTGGAATGATTCATTACATTCAGTGGAATGATGTCGTGTTTTGCATTAACATTTAGCAAAATGTACTTGAACACTCGCGTTACAGTACAATGGGCATTACAAGCATGTTTATACTTTAAAACATCCCATACCTACGTATTTTAGGTAGCAAACCTGAATCTTAAAACTTGTTGAAAGCCTGGCATGTTGCTTAGATCTCGGGCCGGTGACGCAGACTGTGTGTGGACGTTGACGTCTCCTGGGTCGGGGTTAGCAACAAGAGACGCATTGCATTAAGGATCACATTAATTCTCTGATACGTCCGCCTGGTGTCGGATGCAGAGTCATGTTCATGTTGAAACATGTTCGATAATGATCTTGTCACGCTCACACTGGCATATAGGTAAGTGTAGCCAACCGGATTCCAACCAGAAACCATCATTGGACTAAAAAAGCAACGAAGCGCAGTTTCATTTTATACCCATATCTATCAAGTACCTAACATATCATCTCAGGAGACTGAATGACCCAGATTCCACAGTCAGGAGAAGGCAAAAAGAGAGGTCATGCCCTTTCCTCCTTCTTTCCGGCAAGATTACGTCATCCCGCGAATCAGTGAGGCTGCGGTCACGTGCGAATCTCGACAGTCCGTTTTTGCACCTAGTCGATAATTTAATTACCTTTTTAGCTGCCGGTACTGTTGGCACAGGCGGCTTCTTGCTGCCTTTGCAAAGATCGGTCGGCTCTTGGCAAACACTCGGCGTGATTTGTTTATTGAGCGGGTCATTTGGGCCAGCAGCGCCAACGACAAGACGGAACGTTTTGCCTTTCTCCTCACACTATCACCTCGGTCATGAGCATTGTGTGCAGGATTGAATCACAGGAAGCGCACGGATATTGCATTCTTCCAGCCTGGTCGTCAAGAGCCTTCGTGTTCGATGCCATCGTTCCTCGCTTCTGACGCAGGATAGTAGGTATATACTGCACTGCGATTGGCTGCCCTGATGCATCAGCTGCTCAGAGCGAGAACACGCCTACGTCACCCAGCACAGTAACCATTACGATGCTTTAGCCCCCAAAAATGGGCCCATATAGAACGCAACACGTCTCTGACATACAATACGCTGCAGCGCTGCCTCCCGCAGGTACTCGTCCTAGATCGTTCTGGACCTCAGTTCGGCCACCCCCTGCAGACTATCGCCCCAGGTAGTGGTGAACTGCATTCTGCCGCACACGTGGGACAATCTAAGCGCGCGCGCCGCTCCCGGCGCGACGCCCGTGGCGCAGTGTAACGGACCGGCGGCGCTGGTGGCGCGGTGTGATGGACCGGCGGCGTTTGCGGCGTGGTCAGCTGCAGTGACCACTGATCAGCGCTCTCTGTGCAGAGTGAGTGGCGCTGACGGCGGGGCGGCTGGCTGCACGGTGCGGAGCAGGACCAGGCTCGTGTGTGCACCTCATCCCGCACTAATGTCGGTGAATGTGCGGCAATCTCTGCGGCGGTGAGATCAGCGTCGGCGCGGCGCCGCGCTGCGTTGTCTCTATAGAGCACAGCCGCAGCCGCAGCCGCTCAGCCGCTCAGCCCGGGGCGCCGCTCGTGAGAACCACGCCGCCGCAGACAGACACACTGGACCTTCAGATCGGGGCAGAGGAGAGGAGAGGAGAGGAGAGGAGAGGAGAGGAGAGGAGAGGAGAGGAGAGGAGAGGAGAGGAGAGGAGAGAGGAGAGGAGAGAGGAGAGGAGAGAGGAGAGGAGAGGAGAGGAGAGGAGAGGAGAGGAGAGGAGAGGAGAGGAGAGGAGAGGAGAGGAGAGGAGAGGAGAGGAGAGAGGAGAGGAGAGGAGAGGAGAGGAGAGGAGAGGAGAGGAGAGGAGAGGAGAGGAGAGGAGAGGAGAGAGGAGAGGAGAGAGAGAGAGGAGATGAGAGGAGAGGAGAGGAGAGGAGAGGAGAGGAGAGGAGAGGAGAGGAGAGGAGAGAGAGGAGAGGAGAGGAGAGGAGAGGAGAGGAGAGGAGAGGAGAGGAGAGGAGAGGAGAGGAGAGGAGAGGAGAGAGGAGAGGAGAGGAGAGGAGAGGAGAGGAGAGGAGAGGAGAGGAGAGGAGAGAAGAGAAGAGAAGAGAAGAGAGAGAAGAGAAGAGAGGAGAGGAGAGGAGAGGAGAGGAGAGGAGAGGAGAGGAGAGGAGAGGAGAGGAGAGGAGAGAGAGGATAGGATAGCAGAGCAGAGCAGAGCAGATAATGCTGAGAGGTGATGATGCAGGAGATGAGAGGATGAAGAACAAGTAGAAGACAAGAGAGGACAGGATGCAGGAGAGGGTAGGAGGCAGGAGAGGTGCAGAATGCAGGAGAGGGGAGGATGAAGTGGCAAGAGGATGCTGAGAAGGGAATGACGCCTTTTGGTTAAAATTTCGGATTAATCAAGATCCTTGCGTCGATTGTGATTGCCACGAGTACTGCTGCACCTCTTCCTCGGATTGTTTGGATCCACGAAATGAAGTTTGTAGATGATTTACGTCTTTACGTTTTTACGTCTACTGCAAGACGAATGAAATGTCAGTATGCAAATGGAGCCAGTTTTGTGGCGTACATCATGAGCGTGTCTGACTGATGGCAGGAAGGTGTCTCGGCTCCGTGACAGGCGGAGAGCGTCCCGGGACGGCCGGCTGACCCTGCACCGGCAGTCACCCCTGCGGCCCGCCGACGATATGAAATATTCCACAGCGGACAATGCAGCTGCCGCCGCCATTACCGCTAACGAGACGGCTCTCTCCGGCCACCGACACTTTGTGCACTTCCGCGAAGGCGACTCCCTGGCGGAGGCAAACGACCGCAACAGGTGTGAATGACGCTCGCTTTGTCGGAGAAGTGGCCGGGGCCGGCCGAAACGCTGCCCTCCGTGACACCGGCCCTGTCTTGGCGTCGTTACTGTGCCGATCGTCCGCCGTTACCGCCGTCTTCAGACGATCACCCCGCAGAGGGCGAGCCACTAACCAACAACTGGCAACAAGGTCGTTTAGCGGCGCGCCGGCGGTGTCTTGTGCATCAAAAATTAGCCCCCAAACCACTCATTGCGATGCGACCGGCTTATGAATTATGCAATAGTGCATAACTGTCGGCTAATCAGTGAGCATGTGCCGTTGGTCCGACCACTCGTGGCACGCGTCCAGTAGCTCCGACACCGCCGACCACTCAGCACGGCTGCTGCCCACTGGCGTCGGCGGCGGCGGCGGCGGCGGCAGGGGGGACTGCCAGATCAGTCAGGTGGGGGTCAGAGGGATGGCAGGTAGGAAGACAGAGGATGAACCATAGACGGTGAGAGAAGAGTGTGAGATGGAGGACAGACGGTCAGAAGGGTGTCAGATGGGAGACAGACGGCCAGAAGGGTGTCATATGGAGGACAGATGATCAGAAGGGTGTCAGATGGAGGACAGACGGTCAGAAGGGTGTCAGATGGAGGACAGACGGTCAGAAGGGTGTCAGATGGAGGACAGACGGCCAGAAGGGTGTCAGATGGAGGACAGACGGCCAGAGGGGTCTCAGATGACCAGTGACCACAGACGGCCAGAGGGGTTTCAGGTCAGGTGTGGGGATAGAGGACAGGGTGCCGGACCCTGAACCCGTACGCAGGATGGAGGGGAGCGGGACAGAGCGACTGGTGGCCTCACGCAGTACGGTAGCCGGGGGTGCGGAGGGCTGGGCTCTCTATACGCAGTACGGTAGCCGGGGGTGCGGAGGGCTGGGCTCTCTATACGCAGTACGGTAGCCGGGGGTGCGAAGGGCTGGGCCCTCTGCGGCCTCACGCAGTACGGTAGCCGGGGTGCAGCAGCCCAGAGCCGGTGTTAAATCAGACGGCCGTCCCTGTGCCGATTTACGACCGTACACAGCCGGCTTCATCAGGTGGTCCTAACGCAGCCACCTCCCGGCACGGTGTGATGCAGGGAACCCAGCGCTGGGCAGTGGGGAGGGAAACGGCGGCACTTGACAGCAGCTCTGTGACAGCAGCTCTATCCGGAACCTTCACAGCAGCAGCTCTGTGACAGCAGCTCTGTCCGGAACCTTCACAGCAGCAGCTCTGTGACTGGGTCCGGAACCGTCGGGCGCCGTCAGCCGTGCCCCATCGGCGGGGTACTCAGCCGGCCGCCAGCCAAGTCTCCGTCTCGGGGCGTTAAGCTATGGAGCCACGCGAGGATGACCTGAATATTCATGAGTCGATGAGAGGTTTTAGGATCGGCCTGTGACGAAGATTGACGAAGGAGCCGCGCCGCTGACAGCCGCGGAGCCTGCCAACAGCGCGGGAGGAGCAGTCAGCGTCTGTCAAGACAGCGGCTCGACGAAACGGTGTCACGAAATAATGGAATACGCCACGACAGCGAGACAATCACGCGTTAATTCTCTCCAATGTCTGTTCTGAACACGGGCCGTTAATTTCCCATCAGTGCATAATGTACCTGTAGCTGTGCCTCCAAAATGAGCCTAACGCTCGGAGACTCTTTAAATGACCATCTGAAGCATGTCAAGTGCCAAGGCTCAATAATTATCGTTAAGAGTACAAGCATAATTATGCCATTCAGCCAAACTTAACATCCACTCATGGGATTATGCACGAGAAGATATACATTGCGTAACAAGCAGACCACTACATTATTTATCCCTTTAGTATAGCTTCTTGCATACCAAGTCGCTGTTTGTGGCCAGCAGTGTTCGGCGTGTGACTGAATATGGGAGTGATAGTCTGAACACAGTCTGGACCTGAGCCCCGTTAGAAAACACTGTCATCAGAGACATCACTTCTGTGATTGTGTCGCCTGGAGATGTCTGTTGATAACCCCTGGGACGGGAGGAGGCCCAGTAGTGGAACGTGCCCGCACGAAATGGGACTGCGGAGAGTGCCGAGACCAGTCGGGACGGGATGGGACGCGACGAGACGGGACTTGGTGGGACGAGCGGGACGAGTAGACTGTGAGGAACAAGCCATGACCATGGCCGGTACGAGAGCCGGTCCCAGACGAGCCGCCGATCCCAGGCGGCCGCTCTGAGCGGCTCAGTTCACAGTCCGTTACGCTGAGCCGGCTGATCCTGTGATACCGGCCACAGAGTCTGTACTCAGCGCCCCGAACCGCACCACAGGCGAGCTGGTGGGAGCTTCACACGGGCTGCAGACCGCGTCCGATCACCCAGCACTTCAGTAGCGTGGCTCGGACGGGATAGTTAACTGGACTGTGGCCGCTGCTACAGAGTCAGTGAACACAACTAAATCAAAAAGCTTCCGATGCTGAGGGAAGTGACCTTAACGAAACCAGGCCAAACCAGGTGGTAGACGGGAATATCACATTTGTATGCAACGGAAACAAAAGACAAAGATAATCGAGAAATTGAGAGATGAAGATAGGATACGAAAATAAAAAAAAACATTTGAGGAGTGACATCTGTAAATTGCTTCATGTGCGCATCACCCCATCACTCGATGTTTTGTCCAAACCATTACATGCTTTGCTCAAGGTAAATCACATTTGTAATCAGTCGAAACATATATGGGACATAAAGGCATCCAGTGCCCCATTCCAACATCTTCTTCCCATCGCCTGATCCCCAGCGAGAAAAACGTCGCGCCGGGTGTTGCGCGGCTTCGTTTCAGCGGAGGAGCTCAGCCCGTCAGGCATGTGATGCGTCTGTCACATTGACAGTGTGGCCTTCTCGGAAGCTGACGGCCCATGAGACGGGAGGAAGCGTGCCAGCCCTTGAGACGTCCTTCTCTTGAGCTCCGCTCAGTCGCCGGCAAGGATCAGCGCTCGGACGTCTGTCGTCGTGGTGAAACGCCTGTCCGACGCTGTCGCTAGTCCGCCGTTCAGTGCCCGCCCCTGACCTGGCGACCTTGACCTGACGACCTTGACCCAGCTGACCTGACGACCTTGACCCGGCTGAC
>JAXIVJ010012194.1:0-17500 GCA_036785665.1 Chirona hameri | reverse complement strand
ATATAGTACCGTCCCGCCGGTCCCGGTATATATAGTACCGTCTCGCCGGTCCCGGTATATATGGTACCGTCCCGCCGGTCCCGGTATATATGGTACGGTCCCGCCGGTCCCGGTATATATAGTACCGTCCCGCCGGTCCCGGTATATATAGTACCGTCCCGCCGGTGCCGGTATATATGGTACCGTCCCGCCGGTCCCGGTATATATAGTACCGTCCCGCCGGTCCCGGTATATATAGTACCGTCCCGCCGGTCCCGGTATATATGGTACCGTCCCGCCGGTCCCGGTATATATGGTACCGTCCCGCCGGTCCCGGTATATATAGTACCGTCCCGCCGGTCACGGTATATATATATATATAGTACCGTCCCGCCGGTCCCGGTATATATAGTACCGTCCCGCCGGTGCCGGTATATATAGTACCGTCCCGCCGGTCCCGGTATATATAGTACCGTCCCGCCGGTGCCGGTATATATAGTACCGTCCCGCCGGTCCCGGTATATATAGTACCGTCCCGCCGGTCCCGGTATATATATAGTACCGTCCCGCCGGTCCCGGTATATATAGTACCGTCCCGCCGGTCCCGGTATATATAGTACCGTCCCGCCGGTCCCGGTATATATAGTACCGTCTCGCCGGTCCCGGTATGTATAGTACCGTCCCGCCGGTCCCGGTATATATAGTACCGTCCCGCCGGTCCCGGTATATATAGTACCGTCCCGCCGGTGCCGGTATATATAGTACCGTCCCGCCGGTCCCGGTATATATAGTACCGTCCCGCCGGTCCCGGTATATATAGTACCGTCCCGCCGGTCCCGGTATATATATAGTACCGTCCCGCCGGTCCCGGTATATATAGTACCGTCCCGCCGGTCCCGGTATATATAGTACCGTCCCGCCGGTCCCGGTATATATAGTACCGTCTCGCCGGTCCCGGTATGTATAGTACCGTCCCGCCGGTCCCGGTATATATAGTACCGTCCCGCCGGTCCCGGTATATATAGTACCGTCCCGCCGGTGCCGGTATATATAGTACCGTCCCGCCGGTCCCGGTATATATAGTACCGTCCCGCTGGTGCCGGTATATAATATAGTACCGTCCCGCCGGTCCCGGTATATATAGTACCGTCCCGCCGGTGCCGGTATATATAGTACCGTCCCGCCGGTCCCGGTATATATAGTACCGTCCCGCCGGTCCCGGTATATATAGTACCGTCCCGCCGGTGCCGGTATATATAGTACCGTCCCGCCGGTGCCGGTATATATAGTACCGTCCCGCCGGTCCCGGTATATATAGTACCGTCCCGCCGGTCCCGGTATATATAGTACCGTCCCGCCGGTCCCGGTATATATAGTACCGTCCCGCCGGTGCCGGCACTGGCGGCGCTGTTCGGTCCCGCGGCATGTGTATCGGACACATGTGTTGAGGCGGCCACGCAAGTGTGGACATCGGCAACATAACGGTGCACAGGACAGGATCTATAGTTTGTGTGCCGTGTGGTGTTTGTTTCCCCATCTATACTCTGATGCCGTGTGGTGTTTGTTTCCCCATCTATACTCTGATGCCGTGTGGTGTTTGTTTCCCCATCTATACTCTGATGCTGTGTGGTGTTTGTTTCCCATCTACACTCTGATGCCGTGTGGTGTTTGTTTTCCCATCTACACTCTGATGCCGTACATTCTCCGTCCGGACCGGCCTCAGTCAGAAAACGTCATCAGATTTATCCACTGATCAGCTTATCAATATCTTTTGTGAAGGGTGTGAAAATTAAGTAAACGAGAGACATCCGTTGACGCATTAACCGGTGACCACTACCTGACTGCTGACCGCCGCGAGCACCCCGGCCACCCTGTACCGTGTACACCCGTCTGGTCGGCAGAGGTCGAGGGACAGGTCCCGGGCCGCGTGCCTCCTCCGGCGGCTCTAATGACCGCCGTCGTCGCCGTCTGTCCGCCTCGTTATCCGCTCGTGGACGGTAATTTGGTGTGCCGCTAACGTGGCGCCGGTGCTGCTACCTTGGGGCCGAACCTGACATTACTGTCATCGGCCGAACAGCGCCGCGCGGGCCGGGTCGAGACGCGCCGGGCTGACGGGGTGCACCGGGGGCACCTGACCTGCGGTTAGCGGGCAGACTGCCCTCGTCCACCGCCGACCAGAAGGGGGTAATTGTCACTCCACTCGGCCGGCCGCACCTCCAATACGCTGTTTACACGCGGGATTTCAATTGTTCCCGGAGATAATGGGCCGGTCATCACCCGCGGGGCGCCCGGGGTGTCTGATCTCCCGAGCGCCGCCGGCTGGGTGCCAGAGTTCACGAGCGCCGCCGGCTGGGTGCCAGAGTTCACGAGCGCCGCCGGCTGGGTGCCAGAGTTCACGAGCGCCGCCGGCTGGGTGCCAGAGTTCACGAGCGCCGCCGGCTGGGTGCCAGAGTTCCCGAGCGCCACCGGCTGGGTGCCAAAGTTCCCGAGCGCCGCCGGCTGGGTGCCAGAGTTCCCGAGCGCCGCCGGCTGGGTGCCAGAGTTCACGAGCGCCACCGGCTGGGTGCCAGAGCTCACGAGCGCCGCCGGCTGGGTGCCAGAGTTCAAGAGCGCCGCCGGCTGGGTGCCAGAGTTCCCGAGCGCCACCGGCTGGGTAACAGAGTTCACGAGCGCCGCCGGCTGGGTGCCAGAGTTCACGAGCGCCGCCGGCTGGGTGCCAGAGTTCACGAGCGCCGCCGGCTGGGTGCCTGAGTTCACGAGCGCCGCCGGCTGGGTGCCAGAGTTCACGAGCGCCGCCGGCTGGGTGCCAGAGTTCCCGAGCGCCACCGGCTGGGTGTCAGAGTTCACGAGCGCCGCCGGCTGGGTGCCAGAGTTCACGAGCGCCGCCGGCTGGGTGCCAGAGTTCACGAGCGCCGCCAGCTGGGTGCCAGAGTTCACGAGCGCCGCCGGCTGGGTGCCAGAGTTCACGAGCGCCGCCGGCTGGGTGTCTGAGTTCCCGAGCGCCGCCGGCTGGGTGCCTGAGTGCCCGGAGTCTGAGTGCCGGGGTGCCCGGTGTCTTGGCTTGAGTGCCGGGTGCCGGAGCGCCGGCGTGAGAGTGTGCCGACTCTCGGCGCTGATCACGCTCAGCCCAGTGATGCACGCCGCCGCGTGTTGTCGGTAACGAGCCCCCGATCTGGCCCCGATGACACCCAGTGATCGCAGCTCTGCTGACCTCGCACCTCAGCGGTCAGAGTGCCGACTGCGCGTGCCGGACTGGTAACGAGCCGCCGATCTGGCCCCGATGACACCCAGTGATCGCAGCTCTGCTGACCTCGCACCTCAGCGGTCAGAGTGCCACACTGCACCGCTCCCCTGGCGATATGATCACGTCTATGTGACGCACTGCAGCGCCGTCTCAAATATGCAGCGGCCATTCTTATCTAATCAGGCGAGTTCATAGCTCACTTAAAAGACATTTCGATTGTCGTCTGGGGGCAGACGACTCTGAATCAGACGGTTTCGGCCGATCCCGCCGAACCGAAACACCAGATATACGGCTGGACAGGCGTATAAGGGCGATTTCACGCCGGTTTAAACCGGGTCGGAGCGGCGCCCCTGGCTGGCCGGCCGCCGGCTAACATGTGTTCCATAAAACTCCCACTAATTCGGTTGATCTTGCATGAAATGGAGTTCAGTGAGAGGGCCGCGCTCTGCATCTCAGGCTCGCCGCGGAACGAGCTTCACAGAGCACTTCACTGCGTGGGCTGTGGGTACAGACCGGAGTGTGGGCTGTGGGTACATACTGGAGTGGGTTGAGGGTACATACTGGACTGTGGGCTGTGGGTACATACTGGACTGTGGATTGTGGGTGCAGACTGGACTGTGGGCTGTGTGTACAGACTGGACTGTGGGATGTGGGTACAGACTGGACTGTGGGCTGTGGGTACAGACTGGACTGTGGGTTGTGGGTACAGACTGGACTGTGGGATGTGGGTACAGACTGGACTGTGGGATGTGGGTACAGACTGGACTGTGGGCTGTGGGTACATACTGGAGTGGGTTGTGGGTACATACTGGACTGGGAGATGTGGGTACAGAGTACAGACTGGACTGTGGGCTGTGTGTACAGACTGGACTGTGGGATGTGGATGCAGACTGGACTGTGGGATGTGGGTACAGACTGGAGTGTGGGTTGTGGGTACATACTGGAATGGGCTGTGGGTACAGACTGGACTGTGGGATGTGGGTACAGACTGGACTGTGGGTTGTGGGTACAGACTGGACTGTGGGATGTGGGTACAGACTGGACTGTGGGCTGTGTGTACAGACTGGACTGTGGGATGTGGGTACAGACTGGAGTGTGGGCTGTGTGTACAGACTGGACTGTGGGATGTGGATGCAGACTGGACTGTGGGATGTGGGCACAGACTGGAGTATGGGTTGTGGGTACATACTGGAGTGGGCTGTGGGTACAGACTGGACTGTGGGCTGTGGGTACAGACTGGAGTGGGCTGAGGGTACAGCCTGTAGTGGGCTGGGGTACATACTGGAGTGGGCTGTGGGTACAGACTGGACTGTGGGCTGTGGGTACAGACCGGAGTGGGCTGTGTGTACAGACTGGACTGTGGGTTGTCGTTACAGACTGGACTGTGGGCTGTGGGTACACACTGGACTGTGGGTTGTGGGTACAGACCGGAGTGGGCTGTGGGTACAGACTGGATTGTGGGCTGTGGGTACAGACCGGAGTGGGCTGTGGGTACAGACCGGAGTGGGCTGTGGGTACATACTGGGCTGTGGGCTGTGGGTACAGACTGGATCGTGGGTTGTCGGTACAGACTGGACTGTGGGCTGTCGGTGCAGACTGGAGTGGGCTGAGGGTACAGACTGGACTGTGGGCTGTGGGTACAGACTGGACTGTGGGCTGTCGGTACAGACTGGACAGTGGACTGTGGGTACAGACTGGAGTGGCCTGTGGGTAGAGACTGGACTGTGGGCTGTGAGTACAGACTAGAGTGAGCTGTGGATACAGCCTGGAGTGGGCTGTGGGTACAGACTAGAGTGAGCTGTGGGTACAGACTGGAGTGGGATGAGGGTACATACTGGAGTGGGCTGTGGGTACAAACTCGACTGTGGGTTGTGGGTACATACTGGAGTGGGCTGTGGGTACAGACTGGGCTGTGGGTTGTGGGTACATACTGGAGTGGGTTGTGGGTACATACTGGACTGTGGATTGTGGGTACATACTGGAGTGGGCTGTGGGTACAGACTGGACTGTGGGTTGGGGGTACAGACTGGAGTGGGCTGAGGGTACAGACTGGAGTGTGGGCTGTGGGTACAGACTAGAGTGGGCTGTGGGTACAGACTGGCAGACTGGTTATTGATTCGACACTGATTGAATCGATTGGAATCGTTCAATCAAAATTCATTGAATCAAAACATAATTGATTCACCACCAGATATTTTGATTCATGAATCGTGATTATATCAAAACCCGCATCAAATCAAGGCTGATTGAATCAAAAGATTTAACGATTCAAGTTCACTGGTAAATTGTCCAAATACATGGAGTCCCAGTGGCTACATTCAATTATACTGAAATACTATTGCTGTACCAATGTTTTAATTATCATATATATGCATGTTTCCATTGCTATTTATTTGACATAAATTCACCTCATATATTCAAATGTTGAATCAAACGTGAATCAATTAAAATATTTGTTTTGATTCTTTGAATCAGAATGAATCAATTCTCAAAATTGTATCCGTGAATCGAACGGTGATTGAATCATTCAGACTCCAAAATGAATCATGATTGAATCGTTCCAAAAAGTTGAATCAATAACCAGTCTGCAGACTGGACTGTGGGTTGGGGGTACAGACTGGAGTGGGCTGAGGGTACAGACTGGACTGTGGGTTGTGGGTACATACTGGAGTGGGCTGTGGGTACAGACTGGACTGTGGGCTGTGGGTACAGACTGGAGTGGGCTGTGGGTACAGACTGGAGTGGGCTGTGGGTACAGACTGGAGTGGGCTGATGGTACAGACTGGACTGTGGGTTGTGGGTACATACTGGAGTGGGCTGTGGGTACATACTGGAGTGGGCTGTGGGTACAGACTGGACTGTGGGTTGGGGGTACAGACTGGAGTGGGCTGAGGGTACAGACTGGACTGTGGGTTGTGGGTACATACTGGAGTGGGCTGTGTGTACAGACTGGACTGTGGGCTGTGGGTACATACTGGACTGTGGGCTGTGGGTACAGACTGGACCGTGGGTTGTCGGCACAGACTGGACTGTGGGCTGTCGGTACAGACTGGAGTGGGCTGCGGGTACAGACTGGACTGTAGGCTGTGGGTACAGACTAGAGTGAGCTGTGGGTACAGACTGGAGTGGGCTGTGGGTACAGACTGGAGTGGGCTGAGGGTACAGACTGGACTGTGGGTTGTGGGTCCATACTGGAGTGGGCTGTGGGTACATACTGGAGTGGGCTGTGGGTACATACTGGAGTGGGCTGTGTGTACTGACTGGACTGTGGGATGTGGGTACATACTGGACTGTGGGCTGTGGGTACATACTGGACCGTGGGTTGTCGGTACAGACTGGACTGTGGGCTGTCGGTACAGACTGGAGTGGGCTGCGGGTACAGACTGGAGTGGGCTGAGGGTACAGACTGGACTGTGGGCTGAGGGTACAGACTGGACTGTGGGTTGGGGTACAGACTGGAGTGGGATGAGGGTACAGACTGGACTGTGGGTTGTGGGTACATACTGGAGTGGGCTGTGGGTACAGACTGGAGTGGGCTGAGGGTACATACTGGAGTGGGCTGTGGGTACATACTCGACTGTGGGTTGTGGGTACATACTGGACTGTGGGCTGTGGGTACAGACTAGAGTGAGCTGTGGGTACAGACTGGAGTGGGCTGAGGGTACATACTGGAGTGGGCTGTGGGTACATACTCGACTGTGGGTTGTGGGTACATACTGGAGTGGGCTGTGGGTACAGACTGGACTGTGGGTTGTGGGTACATACTGGAGTGGGTTGTGAGTACATACTGGACTGTGGATTGTGGGTACAGACTGGACTGTGGGCTGTGGGTACAGACTGGACTGTGGGATGTGGGTAGAGACTGGACTGTGGGCTGTGGGTACATAATGGAGTGTGGGTTGTGGGTACATACTGGGCTGTGGATTGTGGGTACAGACTGGACTGTGGGCTGTGGGTACAGACTGGACTGTGGGATGTGGGTAGAGACTGGACTGTGGGCTGTGGGTACAGACTGGACTGTGGGTTGTGGGTACATACTGGAGTGGGATGTGGGCACAGACTGGACTGTGGGCTGTGGGTACATACTGGAGTGGGCTGGGGGTACAGACTGGACTGTGGGCTGTGGGTACAGACTGGAGTGGACTGTGGGTACAGACTGGAGTGGGCTGAGGGTACAGACTGGACTGTGGGTTGGGGTACATACTGGAGTGGGATGAGGGTACAGACTGGACTGTGGGTTGTGGGTACATACTGGAGTGGGCTGTGGGTACAGACTGGACTGTGGGCTGTGGGTACAGACTGGAGTGGGATGTGGGTACATACTGGAGTGGGCTGAGAGTACAGACTGGACTGTGGGTTGTGGGTACATACTGGAGTGGGTTGTGGGTACAGACTGGACTGTGGGCTGTGGGTACATACTGGAGTGGGCTGAGGGTACAAACTGGACTGTTGGTTGTGGGTACATACTGGAGTGGGCTGTGGGTACATACTGGAGTGGGCTGTGGGTACAGACTGTACTGTGGGCTGTGGGTACAGACGGGACTGTGGGCTGTGGGTACATACTGGAGTGGGCTGTGGGTACATACTGGACTGTGGGATGTGGGTACAGACTGGAGTGGGCTGTGGGTACAGACTGGAGTGGGCTGAAGGTACAGACTGGACTGTGGGCTGTGGGTACAGACTAGAGTGGGCTGTGGGTACATACTGGACTGTGGGGTGTGGGTACAGACTGGACTGTGGGATGTGGGTACATACTGGAGTGGGCTGTGAGTACAGACTGGACTGTGGGCTGAGGGTACAGACTGGACTGTGGGTTGGGGGTACAGACTGGAGTGGGCTGAGGGTACAGACTGGACTGTGGGCTGTGGGTACAGACTGGACTGTGGGCTGAGGGTACAGACTGGAATGGGCTGTGGGTACATACTGGAGTGGGCTGTGGGTACAGACTGGACTGTGGGCTGAGGGTACATACTGGACTGTGGGTTGGGGTACAGACTGGAGTGGGCTGAGGGTACAGACTGGAGTGTGGGCTGTGGGTACAGACTGGAGTGGGCTGTGGGTACATACTGGACTGTGGGCTATGGGTACAGACTGGACTATGGGCTGTGGGTACACACTGGACTGTGGGTTGTGGGTACAGACCGGAGTGGGCTGTGGGTACAGACTGGATTGTGGGCTGTGGGTACAGACCGGAGTGGGCTGTGGGTACAGACCGGAGTGGGCTGTGGGTACAGACTGGACTGTGGGCTGTGGGTACATACTGAACTGTGGGTTGTCGGTACATACTGGACTGTGGGCTGTCGGTACAGACTGGAGTGGGCTGCGGGTACAGACTGGACTGTGGGTTGTCGGTACAGACTGGAGTGGGATGTGGGTAGAGACTGGACTGTGGGCTGTGGGTACAGACTAGAGTGAGCTGTGGATACAGCCTGGAGTGGGCTGTGGGTACAGACTGGACTGTGGGTTGTGGGTACAGACTGGACTGTGGGTTGTGGGTACAGACTGGACTGTGGGTTGTGGGCACATACTGGAGTGGGCTGTGGGTACAGACTGGACTGTGGGCTGTGGGTACAGACTGGACTGTGGGATGTGGGTACATACTGGACTGTGGGCTGTGGGTACAGACTGGACTGTGGGCTGTGGGTACAGACTAGAGTGGGCTGTGGGTACAGACTGGACTGTGGGATGTGGGTACATACTGGAGTGGGCTGTGGGTACATACTGGACTGTGGGCTGTGGGTACAGACTGGTGTGGGTTGTGGGTACAGACTGGAGTGGGATGTGGGTACAGACTGGACTGTGGGCTGTGTGTACAGACTAGAGTGGGCTGTGGGTACAGACTGGACTGTGGGCTGTGGGTACATACTGGAGTGGGCTGTGGGTACATACTGGAGTGGGCTGTGGGTACAGACTGGACTGTGGGCTGTGGGTACAGACTGGACTGTGGGCTGTTGGTACATACTGGAGTGGGCTGTGGGTACATACTGGAGTGGGCTGAGGGTACATACTGGACTGTGGGCTGTGGGTACAGACTAGAGTGGGCTGTGGGTACAGACTGGACTGTGGGCTGTGGGTACAGACCGGAGTGGGCTGTGGGTACAGACTGGACTGTGGGCTGTCGGTACAGACTAGAGTGGGTTGTGGTTACATATTACAGACTGGAGTGGAGTAAAAGAGCTCGTTCGCTGATCCATCTACAAATGATTGACTAGCTTTGAAACATGTGAACTAATAACCCACAGGCGGGATATGTTGGTGAAATACATCTTAGTCGGCCAGCTCCGAACCCGCCAGCCAGTCTTGACAGAAGAAGGATGATGCAATTCTGCGATTGGAGCCATTTAAACGCAGCGTTATATATGTCTGCCAGTATGTGCTCGGAGCGTTCTGAGTTAGTTGTGACCTGAGATGAGCAGCGTCAGCGGATCAGCGACAGATTTATTGCTGATGGCAGTGCTCATCAATCGCTCATATCCAGTCACCAGTCACAGATCACCAGTCACCAGTCACAGATCACCAGTCACCAGTCACAGATATCCTGTCACCAGTCACAGATCACCAGTCACCAGTCACAGATCACCAGTCACCAGTCACAGATATCCTGTCACCAGTCACAGATATCCTGTCACCAGTCACAGATCACCAGTCACCAGTCACAGATCACCAGTCACCAGTCACAGATATCCTGTCACCAGTCACAGATATCCTGTCACCAGTCACAGATATCCTGTCACCAGTCACAGATATCCAGTCACCAGTCACAGATCACCAGTCACCAGTCACAGATATCCTGTCACCAGTCACAGATATCCTGTCACCAGTCACAGATATCCAGTCACCAGTCACAGATCACCAGTCACCAGTCACAGATATCCTGTCACCAGTCACAGATATCCTGTCACCAGTCACAGATATCCAGTCACCAGTCACAGATCACCAGTCACCAGTCACAGATATCCTGTCACCAGTCACAGATGTCCTGTCACCAGTCACAGATATCCTGTCACCAGTCACAGATATCCTGTCACCAGTCACAGATATCCAGTCACCAGTCACAGATATCCTGTCACCAGTCACAGATATCCTGTCACCAGTCACAGATCACCAGTCACCAGTCACAGATATCCTGTCACCAGTCACAGATCACCAGTCACCAGTCACAGATATCCTGTCACCAGTCACAGATCACCAGTCACCAGTCACAGATATCCTGTCACCAGTCACAGATATCCTGTCACCAGTCACAGATATCCTGTCACCAGTCACAGATATCCTGTCACCAGTCACAGATATCCTGTCACCAGTCACAGATATCCTGTCACCAGTCACAGATATCCTGTCACCAGTCACAGATATCCTGTCACCAGTCACAGATCACCAGTCACCAGTCACAGATATCCTGTCACCAGTCACAGATATCCTGTCACCAGTCACAGATATCCTGTCACCAGTCACAGATATCCTGTCACCAGTCACAGATATCCTGTCACCAGTCACAGATCACCAGTCACCAGTCACAGATATCCTGTCACCAGTCACAGATATCCTGTCACCAGTCACAGATATCCTGTCACCAGTCACAGATATCCAGTCACCAGTCACAGATCACCAGTCACCAGTCACAGATCACCAGTCACCAGTCACAGATATCCTGTCACCAGTCACAGATCACCAGTCACCAGTCACAGATATCCTGTCACCAGTCACAGATATCCTGTCACCAGTCACAGATATCCTGTCACCAGTCACAGATATCCAGTCACCACACAGAGCCAGTGGTCTCCAGTCATGCGTCCCATCAGTGCGACCGGTTGTTGATGCATGCTTCTTCAGGAGTGACAGGCGTGTTCACCCGAATGAAAAGGAATGTTTCCGTTGGATCGAATCTCAAACCAATTTTCAATGTTCAGATCAAAGTTTATTAAATGACAAAACTTAGTTTGTGTCTAATGTAATTTGCGGTTGATCATGCCCCAAGTTTTTAGAAAGTCTGAATGCTAGTTAATACGCTCATAAAATGATGAAGTTCAAAATAAAGCCACGTGTCAATAATGTCTTCATTTTACGACAAAAACTGATTGTTGTCTGATTCAGATTCAGACTCCGGTTGTATTCGGGAGCATCCTCTCCCCAGTAGGTATGCCCGTGCAGCTGTTCAGAGCTCGTTGCGATAACTATGCTGGTAGTCGGTAGAAGAGCCTGGAATGTCTTGGTTTGTGTCGCGCTGCTGCCAGCTGCGCACTGCACTGCTCAGCACTCAGCAGACAGGCTGGTGCGGTGAATTAGTTATAACGGACAGAACACAATATAGAATGACGAAACAGGGTAAAGAATGATGATATCTGAATTATATATATATATATATATATATATATATATATATATATATATATATATATATATATATATATATATATATTATATATATATATATATATATATATATATATATATATATATATATATATATATATATATATATATATATATATATATATATATATATATATATATATATATATATATATATATATATATATATATATATATATATATATATATATATATATATATATATATATATATATATATATATATATATATATATATATATATATATATATATATATATATATATATATATATATATATATAATATATATATATATATATATATATATATATATATATATATATATATATATATATATATATATATATATATATATATATATATATATATATATATATCTGATATCTGATGATATATGAAGGATGATACCATTCGCTTCGCTTGGTTTTCGATTGTTGTTTGTTGATTGTTTTATCCATAGACAATGCCATTTATTTGTTTTAAACAATTCAAATTGTTGTTGCATGCCATCATAAGAAGCATTCAGATTTCTCCTCCAAACAAAACAGTGGCGCCTGTGAATCACGCTCGCGTGTGGACAAAATAATAGCAAGAGTAAGTTTGTGGGTGATAATAAATGCTTTCCTCCAGACCTTGAAATAAACTCTGATATAACGTCTTGTCTAGTTAATATTAGCTAATATTGACATGATATTCCACCGTGATGGCATGACATCATTTAAAAAGAAAGTTTTCATTTATTTATTGAAAACTACTGATGAGGCACATTTCTTGCAAACGGTGTTCGTATTTTTTTAATGACGACCAACTAAGTAGTGGTTAGCCGGTAGAGATGTTATTTCTACGGGTAAGGCAGCATTGCAACAAAACAGCATTGTAGCTCCATCTCGGCACTACCTAGCCCCGTCGAATGTTTGGCGCGATTCAGATCCTACTCAACTGTCTCCAACCATAGACTAGCCACATCACCAAACAACAAACTGCGTGCAGATTTCACACCACTGGTATGTGGTGGTTGTTGACCCGTGACCTGTGACCCGTGACCTGTGACCCGTGACATGTGACCCGTGACCTGTGACCCGTGACCTGTGACCTGGGACCTGTGGTCTGAGACCCGGGACCTGTGACTTTTGACCTCTGACCCATGACCTGTGAATCCGCGACCTGTGACCTGTGACATGTGGCCTGTGACCTGTGGCCTGTGGCCTGTGGCCCGTGACCGATGGCCCGTGACCTGTGACCTGTGACCTGTGACCTGTGACCTGTGACATGTGACCTGTGACCTGTGACCTATTACCAGTGACCTTTACTCCGTGACGTTTAACCGATGGTCCATGACCTGTGACCTGTGACCTGTGACCTGTGACCTGTGGCATGTGACCTGTGACATGTGACCTGTTACCTGTGACCTGTGACCTGTGACCCGTGACCTATGACCTGTGACCTGTGCTCCGTGACGTTTGACTCGTGACCCGTGACCTGTGACCCTTGACGGGTTGAATCCGCGACCTGTGACCTGTGACATGTGGCCTGTGACCTGTGGCCTGTGGCCTGTGGCCCGTGACCGATGGCCCGTGACATGTGACCTGTGACCTGTGACCTGTGACCTGTGACATGTGACCTGTGACCTGTGACCTATTACCAGTGACCTTTACTCCGTGACGTTTAACCGATGGTCCATGACCTGTGACCTGTGACCTGTGACCTGTGACCTGTGGCATGTGACCTGTGACATGTGACCTGTTACCTGTGACCTGTGACCTGTGACCCGTGACCTATGACCTGTGACCTGTGCTCCGTGACGTTTGACTCGTGACCCGTGACCTGTGACCCTTGACGGGTCGGGAGCGCTCATCTCCAGCGGCAGAGGTCTCGCAGTGCAGACGGCCGACGGCCGCGGACGGCCGCTGCTGGCGGCGCGGCACGGCGCGGCACGGCGCGGCGCCCATTGCTGCTCATCCTAGCTTATTGACCGAGCTGTGAGATAAATTCCGGCCACAATGCAGGCGGTCGGCGGCTGGCGGCGGTGACTCTATTTGGCGAGCTGCGACTGCGCCGCGGGCGGGGCGAGCTGTGACAAAGGGCGCCGGACAGATCGTAGCTCGAGCTGACAGGCAGCCACACCGACACGCCGCCGCCGCCATTGCCCCCGTGCAGCCGGCCCGACCCACTCCCAGGGTGTCTCGTGTCACGTCGGTCACGTGTGGCTGTGCCCCGGCTGTGAGGGAGACGGGCGCGGTAGCGCAGCGGTCGCGATGTCACCATGTATCAGTTCTAACATCACAGCTCTCCAAACTGTTTGGAGATCAGATGTCATGTGTAACGAAAGTCTTCCGGCGAAGGAAGCAACTTTTACCAACATGCCCGGAGTGTCTTTATCTGCAGGCAGGTGTCTACACAGGTCCAGGAGCGCTCACTGAGCAGAGATGTTGCACATGTGTCATGTGGCACGAACACACACATTTCATTGTCACATTTTATTATTTATTAAATACAACGTGAAATGTTTACATTAGCCTTTACAAGATAACGCCACCTGTCACAATACTGAAACTAAAACCAAGACATTACATGGCATGCTCAACAGAAAATGACAATTACGGACACACATGGTCGAGTGCACCCACTGACTTGTCACTGTTGTCTTTGTCAGGTGTGTCTGCGGTGCGTGTGTTCCCTTCACTGTTGCTGTCCGGAGACGTCATGAGGGAGACACCACCGGGTGGGTTGACCACCCAGCGAGACGGGGCTCCGATACTTGTGTCTCCGCCGCGTCCCGCTGCTACTGACACCGGCAGCCACACCAGATAGTGGCACACGAGAACGGCGTCACACTGCACATACACGATCTGTCACACCGTCAAATTGACGCGCTTTCACACTATCCTACTGACACACTGTCACACTGTCACACTGTCACACTGTCACACTGTCACACTGTCACACTGTTAACACTGTCACAGTGGCACACTGTCAACACTGTCACACTGTCACACTGTCACACTGTCACACTGTTAACACTGTTACACTGTCACACTGTCACACTGTCACAGTGGCACACTGTCAACACTGTCACACTGTCACACTGTCACACTGTCACACTGTCACACTGTTAACACTGTTACACTGTCACACTGTCACACTGTCACACTGTCACACTGTTAACACTGTCACACTGTCACACTGTCACACTGTTAACACTGTCACACTGTCACACTGTCACACTGTCACACTGTTAACACTGTCTTATGGTTAGACTGACACTGTCACACTGTCACACTATCACACTGTCTTGTGGTTAGACTGTCACACTGTCACACTGTCACACTGTCACACTGTATTGTGGTTAGACCGGCACTGTCACACTGTCACACTGTTAACACTGTCGTATGGTTAGACTACAACTGTCACACTGTCAGACAGTCACACTGTTAACACTGTCACACTGTCACACTGTCTTATGGTTAGACTGATACTGCCACACTGTCACACTGTCACACTGTTAACACTGTCTTATGGTTAGACTGCAATGTCACACTGTCACCCACTGTCACACTGTTAACACTGTCTTATGGTTAGACTGACACTGTCACACTGTCACACTGTCAAAATGTCAAACTGTCACACTGTCACACTGTCACACTGTCTTGTGGTTTAGACAGCCACTGTCACACTGTCACACTGTTAACACTGTCGTATGGTTAGACTGCAACTGTCACACTGTCACACAGTCACACTGTTAACACTGTCACACTGTCACACTGTTAACACTGTCTTATGGTTAGACTGATACTGCCACACTGTCACACTGTCACACTGTTAACACTGTCTTATGGTTAGACTGCCACTGTCACACTGTCCACACTGTCACACTGTTAACACTGTCGTATGGTTAGACTGACACTGTCACACTGTCACACTGTTAACACTGCCACACTGTCACACTGTTAACGTTGTGGTTAGACTGCACTGTCACCTGTCACACTGTTAACACTGTCTTATGGTTAGACTGCAACTCTGTCACACTGTCACACTGTCACACTGTCCACACTGTCACACTGTTAACACTGTCTTATGGTTAGACTGCCACTGTCACACTGTCACACTGTCACACGTCACACTGTTAACACTGTCTTATGTTAGACTGCAACTGTCACACTGTCACACTGTCACACTGTCACATGTAACACTGTCTTATGGTTAGACTGCAACTGTACCACACAGTCACACTGTCACACTGTTAACACTGTCTTATGGTTAGACTGCCACTGTCACACTGTCACACTGTCACACTGTCACACTGTTAACACTGTCTTATGGTAGACTGCAACTGTCACACTGTCACACTGTCACACTGTTAACACTGTATTATGGTTAGACTGCCACTGTCACACTGTCACACTGTCACACCTGTAACGTCTGTGGATAGACTGCCACTGTCCACACTGTCACACTGTAACACTGTCTATGGTTAGACTGCAACTGGTCACACTGTCACACTGTCACACTGTCACACTGTCACACAATCACACATGTCACACTGTTAACACTGCCACACTGTCATACAGTTAACACTGTCTTATGGTTAGACTGCAAACTGTCACCTGTCACCCTGCCACACTGTGAACACTGTCTTGTGGTTAGGACTGCAACTGTCACACTGTCACACTGTCACACTGTAACACTGTCTTGTGGTTATACTGCCACTGTCACACTGTCACACTGTTAACACTGTCTATTGGTAGACTGCAACTGTCCACACTGTCCACACTGTCACACTGTTACACTGACACACTGTCACACTGTCACACTGTTAACACTGTCTTATGGTTATACTGTCACTGTCCACACTGTTAACACTGTATTTGGTTGACTGCAACTGTCACACTGTCACACTGTCACACTGTCACACCGCCACACTGCCACACTGTCCACACTGTCACAATTTAACACAGTCTTATGGTTAGACTGACGCTGTCACACTGTCACACTCCACACTGTCACACTGTTAACAACTGGTCTTATGGTTAGATGCACGGTCACACTGTCACACTGTCACACTGTCACAATGTCACACTGTCACATGTCTGTGGTTAGACTGCCACTGTCACACTGGCACACTGTTAACACTGTCCTGATGGTTAGACTGCCACTGTCACACTGCCGCACAGTCACACTGTTAACACAGTCTTGTGGTTAGGACTGACACTGTCACACTGTGTACACTGCCACACTGTCACACTGTAAGAATGTCCTTTGGTTAGATCTGACACTGTCACACTGTCACACTGTCACACTGTCACACTGTCACACTGTACACTGTCTTTATGGTTAGACTAGGACACTGTCCACTGTCACAGTATCAAACTGTCACACTGTTAACACTGTCACAATGTTAAGACTGTCTTATGGTTAGAATGCCACTGTAACACTGTCACACTGTCACACTGTTAACACTGTCTTATGTTAGATGCAACTGTCACACTGTCACACTGTCACACTGTTAACACTGTCTTTATGGTTAGAATGCCACTGTCACACTGTCCACACAGTTAACACTGTCACACTGTCACAATGTTAACACTGTCTTATGGTTAGACTGCCACTGGTCAGACTGTCACACTGTCACACTGCCTCACAGTCACACTGTTAACACTGTCCTTATGGTTAGAATGCCACTGTCACATGTGTCACACTGTCACACTGTTAACACTGTCTTATGGTAGAATGCCACTGTCACACTGTCACACTGTCACACTGTCATACTGTCCACACTGGTCACACTGCCACACTGTCACACTGTCACTTTGCCACATAGGTATAACGTCGCATGACACATTGCCACGGAGGAGAAGATAAGGAGGCGGGATGATGAGCAGGAAGAGGAAGGAGGATGTTGCCCG
>JAXIVJ010012193.1:0-41125 GCA_036785665.1 Chirona hameri | reverse complement strand
CCGTGTGCTGGCCGGTCGCCCCCGCGATACCGCCACGCTGATATATCATCGCCGGAACGACCTAGAGCCACCAAACGTTAAGCACCCAAAGACGACACACTTGGCTGTGCTCTATGTGGATATGGCTTGGTATGAACATTTGTCAATGAAAGCAAAACGTTCTGTTCAATTTGTGTACTAATTGGGTAGTCGGCAAATGACACTTACCCCAAATCAACTCAGCAACGATGCACGATAAGGCAGCGAAACTATGGTACTAACATACGAGGTATTTACCTATATCGTGTGGGGGAAAACAACTAGATCACTGCTTTTATTTGGTAGCAAGTCAGAAAGGCCAAGGCGGGCCGGCACGTTTTGTCGAAACGTATTTTGCCTACCACCATTCCTCGCACCGTTCAATTTTTGCCTGGTACACAATTTCACATCTTAGAAAGGCTGATGAACGAAGAAGCTAAAGCAGAAAACAGGGTAGGTGGGTTCAATCCCCCCGGTGCGCACTGCACGTATCAATATTGACACAGCCCTCCACTTACAAGTGGAATACACACACTCCTGTTCAACACAGTGCCATGTCCGTGCTAACCCAGCGCGTTTGAAAACATGCAGGACAGCAGGCAGATCTGGCGGATGTGTGGCGCAGCATCCCGCGCGCCGCCGCGCAGCAGTCAGCAGCGCACGCCGCCGCGCAGCAGTCAGCAGCGCACGCCGCCGCGTCAGCAGTCAGCAGCGCACGCCGCCGCGCAGCAGTCAGCAGTCAGCAGCGCGCGCCGCCGCGCAGCAGTCAGCAGCGCACGCCGCCGCGCAGCAGTCAGCAGTCAGCAGCGTGCGCCGCCGCGCAGCAGTCAGCAGCGCACACCGCCGCGCAGCAGTCAGCAGCGCACGCCGCCGCGCAGCAGTCAGCAGCTCGCGCCGCCGCGCAGCGGTCAGCAGCGCACACCGCCGCGCAGCAGTCAGCAGTCAGCAGCGTACACCGCCAAGCAGCAGTCAGCAGCGCACGCCGCCGCGCAGCAGTCAGCAGTCAGCAGCTCGCGCCGCCGCGCAGCAGTCAGCAGCGCACGCCGCCGCGCAGCAGTCAGCAGTCAGCAGCGTACACCGCCAAGCAGGAGTCAGCAGCTGCGCGCGCCGCCGCGCAGCAGTCAGCAGTCAGCAGCTCGCGCCGCCGCGCAGCAGTCAGCAGCGCACGCCGCCGCGCAGCAGTCAGCAGCGCGCGCCGCCGCGCAGGAGTCAGCAGCTGCGCGCGCCGCCGCGCAGCAGTCCGCAGCTGCGCGCGCCGCCGCGCAGCAGTCCGCAGCGCACACCGACCTGCTGTAGAGCAGGCAGCGCTTGTAGTCAAAACTGATGTTGATCCCCAGCAGGCGGGAGTCGCGACAGAAGTAGTCCCACTTGTCCACGTCGATGCCGTTATGCTTATTTGATATGATCTGTCAAAATACATTACAACAATTATAGTTTCAATGTGCTTGTTGCTTGCGGAGATGACTAACAAGTAACGAAGGGAATCGGACTCCAAAAAGGCTTATTAGAGGTGATTGCAGTCGTGGATGCAGTTTGTTCGCATAAGCACGTTACAATGTTACAATTCATCGAGCACCACCGGCGCTTCGATCCGCATATGAGTACCTTTAATATAATCGATAATATAGACAACCGTCCACCAATCCAACTGACCAAAAATATACCCACGGAATGTAGCATTCCGGGCCAGACCTGATCTTGCCCACCCTCTCGGCAGCAATTGACCTCGTACCGGAAAGCCTGCCTCCCGGCCCTCCCCCTCCCCAGCAGGGCCACAGCTGACCTCGTACAGGAAGGCCTTCTTGCCGGTGCGGCCGAGGTATCTGCCAGTGTCGGAGCAGGGCCCCGCGATCTGCTCCTCGATGAAGGTCAGGTCGAGCTCGGTCAGACCGGCCGCCGCGAACTTCGGCATCAGGTTGTTCTCGCGCACCATGTGCTGAAACATCTGTACCGAGGTGGCCTCGTGCTGCCGGTGCGGGACAGACAAGGTGAAGGACGGTCAGACGGGACGGACAGGGCGAGGAAAACACGACTAAAAGCAGGCGCCTGGCGCATAGTAAGGTTACATTAAGTAATACATATACTGAATAATGAGTTGAATCGGACACAACTCAGTACTCAATACAACTATACATTGTAAAAGTTATTGTAAGTAAGGTTATCCTGAAATAAAACAATAGTCACCATCCTTTTGTGAATATGGAATTACATGCACACCGCCTTACATATTGCATGTAGAGTACTAACGCCGTCACAGACGGGTGTGAAGGTCATTTTTCTTCGTAACTGATGCTTCGGCATTCGGTCATATGACCGAATGCCGAAACTTCAGTTTTTTATTAGGCCATATGGCCTAATAAAATCATGATCGAATAAGGCGTTCATGATCCGAAGAATAGTCACCATACATCAATTAATGTTTGTTCTGCTTCGTCACATATAGCCCGTATCCGGTAAAGGGCAGAGTGGCGTTGAGTGCCGCCAGCGGCGTGGGTTGTATACTCAGCTCTCACCTTGCAGTCGCGCTCCGGCCGCACCTGGGCCGCCAGCGGCGTGGGTCTTATACTCAGCTCTCACCTTCCAGTCGCGTTCCGGCCGCACCTGGGCCGCCAGCAGCGTGGGTCGTATACTCAGCTCTCACCTTCCAGTCGCGCTCCGGCCGCACCTGGGCCGCCAGCGGCGTGGGTCTTATACTCAGCTCTCACCTTCCAGTCGCGCTCCGGCCGCACCTGGGCCATGAACACCTCCACATGTGGGAGAACGGGCCGTGGCCCATGTCATGGCAGAGGCCGGCCAGACTGACGCACACCAGGTCCGCGTCGGTGATTTCCAACTCCGGCTGGTGACGGTCCAGCGTTGACACCAGCTCGGCGGCCAGATACGCAACTCTGCCCACACATACAGATACAGATACAGATACAGATACCACACACACACCTGAGTGCTGTTCAAGTCGTTGCGGCCCCCGCGGCCAAAAGGGCGGAGCTAAATCGTCCGCCAATCACAGAGAACTGGGTCCGGAGGTGTGACGTCATACTTTCCGCGGCTCTCGCGGTTGCTCGAGAGCAACCGCAAAAGAACTTCGACATAAATGGCGCGCGTCCGACAACAGTTGCGCACTGTTGTGTTGATATCGCAGCTCACTGGTGGTTGTTTGACCAAGAGTGACAAATCGCAGTGACTCGTAGATGCTCATGTAGTTGAGTGGCTTTGGAAAACATTCAGAGTTTCCATGAAATTGACTATTCGTTGCGAATGTTACACACGCCATCTATCGGACGCCATCAGCGGCCGCAAAAGTGTTCAAGTTGTTCAAATTAAGCCCGCCTTTTTGGCCGCGGGAGCCGCGGCGGCCGCAGGCCCCTTGAACAGGACTCTGATCACAGCTCCGGCTAGTTAAGGTGCAGCGTCGACACCAGCTCGGCGGCCAGATACGCCGCCCTGCCCACACATACAGACACAGATACCGCACACCCGCTCCAAAAAACAGATACTCTGATCAGATACTGATAGGCCCTGGTGCCAACAAACCAGACTCACACACAGTGACTCACACCCACGCCCACGCCCACGCCCACGCCCGCGCCCGCGCCCGCACACGCACACGCACACGCACACGCACACGCACACGCACACGCACACGCACACGCACACGCACACGCACACGCACACACACACACACACTCACACACACTCAGGTGCGGGTACTATTCACCCGCTCAGTGACCGGCAAACTGCGAAGATGACAGCAAAACACTGAATAACACATACATTTCTGTCCCATAAAGGGAGAACGTCACGTAATTGATTTACATTTGCGAGCCCTGCCACAGACTTTGCACATACAGGAGCCCCACACATGACCGAAACGCCCACACGACGCACCAGTGTCCTAGCATTGGGAAATTAGGGTGGAAAACCTTT
Organism: Chirona hameri; assembly: GCA_036785665.1. Classification (NCBI taxonomy): domain Eukaryota; kingdom Metazoa; phylum Arthropoda; class Thecostraca; order Balanomorpha; family Balanidae; genus Chirona; species Chirona hameri. Next base: position 37,183 of record JAXIVJ010012193.1, on the reverse strand, counting down.
GGGTGGAAAAAGTTTTCCTCTTAATTTGCCACTCCTTATTCTAAAATGTATTGGATAATTTTAACTCTATACTGATTTATGGATGTAATGATAGGATCAAAATTGGCATAGGTAATAACTAATACTGGTGAGCGGGTAATTGGACATTGATAAAGCCGAATACAATGGTTTTTGGTTGAATTTTCCGTCTTTATGCTTATTTTTAGACATAATTTTCCATTCCGCACCCAAGCTCCAAAGCAATCCTAGGACCCTGCGACGCACACGGCGGGCTACAGTGCGGCGGCACTGTCCGTCCAGACTCACCCGAGCGAGTGCTCGAAGCGGTTGTGTGCCGCCGACGGGAACACATAGTAGACGCCGCCGAGCTGTTTCACGTGCCGCAGACGCTGGAACTGCGGCGTGTCGATCACGTGCACACAGAGCGGGTGCAGCTCAAAGTGGCCGTGCACGCTGTCATTGAACACTTTCCACCCGGAGTCAGGCTCCATCTCTGAAAACACCGCACAACAACGTCATCGAGATGGAGCAATAACTCATTCTCCAGTAGCAAACATGCACTTCAAGTACATAGGCACTATAATGCCACAACATGCTACTTCACACAAGCAAAACATAAATAAAACAACAAATTATAAATATCCAAAGCCAATCGGCAATAAACATGTGAAGAAGAGGTAACACTTGCAGAAAGATGCATGTCCCTACTAAACAAACGTTTTCTCTCCTGGATCCGTTGGCGACCACTTACCGGGCTTGGCATAGTTTTGCCCACTGGGCAGTTTTGCCCGGTTAAAGCCGGCAAAACTAAACCGGGCGCTAAAACTAGTTTTCCCTACACAGGCAAAACTAGGTGGACAAAACTTACTGCTGGGGGGCAAAACTATTTGGCTTCAATGATCAATTTACAGAAGTAGATAGGTAAAACTGTATTAGAAAACAAATTATGGAAACTAAATGCAGTTTTGGGGTCACTCTCGGAGTGGGGTCACTTGGAGTCGCCCGTCATCCGTCGTCATGATGGCTCGATGGCGTCATAACTCAGTGGTCATATCATATAGGCTTTACACGCAAGCTTGGCCAACTGGCGCTTTTAGAGGTAATCGCTCTTCGAGCTAATTCATGGGCGGAGTTCCCTATGCACTTGGTAGGGCCATTCCCCCAATATTGTTTGGACTACCAAATTTTGCTGGATGTAAAGGCATTTCAATGTTATAAAGGGATTTTCCAGCTGTGAAACCACTAACTTCGAAAGGTGATTCTCCAGTTGTGAAACCACTATTTTGCCACACCACTTTTTTACGGCTCCAGCTATGAGCTCTGAGCTAATATGAGACTCTTGGTACCAATGAGAGCTCATACAAAAACTACACCTGTCTCATTGTCGTTTCTGGGGGCTTGTTGGCCGAAACCCCTGCATTTCCTCCAAGAAAAAGGGCCTCATGCCACATGCTATTCCACTAACTGCCTGAACATGGGTTCGAGCCCAGCCGATGCCAACTGTTTTAATGACTCAAACATATCGGTACAATTGTATATTGTTGTGTTCTTAGCAGTCAGCATGATACTGCTTAAGGTCTTGTCATTCATCCTTAGTACTGCATTGGGAATTTGGCATAGGCGTATGAGCCGGGGGGGGGGGGCAGCCGCCCCCCCCCCGCATTTTTGATTTTAACATTACGCCTATGGGCGTTGCATGGAAATAATCGACTTCAGAATGCCTCCTGCCCCCCCCCCCCCCCCCCCCCCCCCAACTTGAACATAGTTCCTACGCCCCTGGAATTTGGGCATAACAACCTAACATAACCTACGTATTTCGGACAACTTGTCTCCTCTTTTTGCGACAGGGTTGAAAATTAGTGTGATTGAAAATGAAATTTTGCATATATTCTCAGCTATTCGAGTATTTTGTTTTGCAATCTCGGCTTTCATAACTTTCGTTTGGTTGTGTTCTATGAATAAAATAAATTATCCAATTGGTAAAAACATGTTTAAAACCAGACACTGAAAATACATATATTTAATTTTGACCAGTTTTGGCCAGTTTCGCCCACTTTCTCCCGGGAGAAAGAGGCCAAAACCTAGTTTTGCCCACTGGCCAGGGAAACCCCCTTTTGCCCGGGCAAAATGCCAACTCTGGACACACTACCACCCGGCTCAATCTCTGTCATCTGTACAATGTCCGGCCTGGTAACGGTGGGGATGTTTCAGTTCACTTGGGTTTGAGCCACAGGTCATAGAAGACGTTTGTTCTTGGATGAGATGACTCGTGGTAAATAGCAGGGGTCACTCCGGGCCAGCCGGGCCAGCCCCCAGGCCAGACAGCCTGGCACCCAGGCCAGACAGGCCATCCCTCAGGCCAGATAGGCCAGCCCCAAACCAGACAGGCCAGCCCCCAGGCCAGACAGCCCAGCACCCAGGTCAGACAGGTCAGCCCTCAGGCCAGACAGGTCAGCCCTCAGGCCAGACAGGTCAGCCCTCAGGCCAGACAGGTCAGCCCTCAGGCCAGACAGGTCAGCCCTCAGGCCAGACAGGTCAGCCCTCAGGCCAGAGAGGCCAGCCCCAGGCCTGACAGGCCAGCCCCAGGCCCGACAGGCCAGCTTACAGGCCAGCCCCAGGCCCGACAGGCCAGCTTACAGGCCAGCTTACAGGCCAGCTTACAGGCCAGCTTACAGGCCAGCTTACAGGCCAGGCTCTAGGCAATAACTATTTTTAGAATAAAGATAGAGACGTGAGATCGACACCAATGCGTTTGACTCATCGAAACACTTCCGGCAACGTACCATCCTGGGCGACCTTGACCTTGACGACTTTGAATGACCTTGACCTGATACAATTATAATTCCGACTAGTACTACTTCTAATTCAAAATTATAGCATGCATCATGTCTACGACTACGACGTTCCGATTGCCACTCCAGTGACACCTGGGCAGTTCAGCAGTTTGTAGAGGTGACGTGGTCCGGGGATTCAAGAGCTGTCATCCTCCCCATCTGCCAACAACCAGCAGGTCAGGAACACCCTGTCAGCCACTGCGGTCCGCGATCGGATGGTTGACTCTGCTAACCAGCTGCACCGGGCACGCCTGGTCGCCGCCAGTCAGCCGCGCACCGCCGCCTGGCTGCAGGCTGTCCCCGTGCCGAGCCTCGGCCTCCGCCTGGACAAGGAGTCGGTGCGGGTAGCAGTGGAACTCCTCACTCCTCAGTCTTGGTGACGCCAAGTGGATAAGTTTGGCCACCATGGGCTCTCCTGCGTGAAGAGCGTCGGCCGCCTCCCACGTCACGCTCATCTGAATGATGTGGTGAGGCGTGGTCTGGCAAGTGCAGGCATCCCCGCAATCCTGGAGCCAGTCGGCCTCGATCGGGGAGACGGGAAGCGGCCAGATGGCCTAACGCGCTGTTTCCGTACAGTGGAGGCATGTAACTGAAGTGCGATGCCACCTGCACAAACATCTTTGCCGACACTGTTTTGATACAGACCAGTTTCGAGCTCGATGCTGCAGCTCGCGCTGCAGAAGCCAGAAAACGGCGTTGCTACTCGGAGCTAAGGTCACACTTTAAGGTTGTGTCGATCGCGGTGGAGACATCCAGAGTGCTCGGCCCCGACGTGACCTCCTCTCTTTTCAAGCGTATCAAGGGTGACGACCAAAGTTCTAGAGGCAGTTTAAACTTGGAGGAGCCCATGCCCTCCCACTTACCCTGCCACTTGCTGCGAATGTAGGCTGAGCAGGCAGCAAATAAATCACTGACTGGTAGCGGAAGAAAGCGGACACACTGTGCTGGTGTCACATGCTTTGCAGCTTCAGCTGCAAACTGTTTCTTTTGAGGCCCAGGCCATGTGGCCAGGGATTCAGCAAAAAACTTAAGTCTTCCGAAATCGGTCAAGGGAAGTAAGAAGAACTAAAATGTCCTGTAAAACTGGATGATATGAGGTAAAATCACTCAGCACCAAAAGGCTACTGAGTGAGTCTGCAAAAAGCGCATGTAAAACGTTGTCAGATACTTCAATAAAAGACAATGAATGCTTCATGAATCGCCAAAAGTTCTGATGCAAAAACAGTGGCGCGGGATGGCAGAGTGAACAACCGAGTGACAGGGCCGTTCACAAATGCACCCCCCCCCCCCCCCGCCTGAGTCAAACTCAGATCCATCTATGCACAATGCACAAAGTTTTGATATGATGCAATATGCTCTAATGCCTGGGACCGAAATTCTGATGGTGAAATGTTGTTCTTTTTAAAGGCTGAAAGTGATGTATCTATTGATGGGGTAGACAGTTCCCAAGGCAGAATGTGCAAAGGTGCTCAAGATGTAACGTCACACAGCATAATGTTTGACTCTCCAAACATTATCTGGACTCTAACACAGAAAGGAACTGCTCGCACCAGTCTGCCGTCATCGAAGATATTGCTAAAATGCGCCGGGAGAAGATATACTGGTAGATCAGGTGGTCTGGGAACTGTTGCGACTTACAAGCATAGTGTAAGCTCAGGAGCTGCCACCTCAGAGCCAGCAGGGTTCATGGGCATCTGTGAGAATGCTTGGAATAGGTGATGTTTGTAATGCACCTGTTATGAATAGCAACACAGAATTATGGACCATATCAACCAAGGGCTCGCTTGCTTGTAGTACATGCACTGTCTATACAATGCAGGCATATTCTCCAGCTTGGATCGTATAAGAGAGTGGTACAAATGTAAAAGAAGCCATCTGTTTGATCCATAGGTGGTCTGCCACACACATTTTCAAACATGCTGTGCCTTAAAAGACTTATCTTGCAGTAGGCTAAGGTGCTCCTTGTAAGTCAGACGACTATTAACTGTGACGCCAGGAGAGTGCACACTGCACAGATCAGTCCAGAGGTACCTAAGTCTACTCCGTACAACAGTAGGGATACTCAGGGACAGTGCCATCTGTGGCAACTGTCGTTTGCAGGTGTTGATAGTGCAGGTGTTGCAGGTGCAGGTGTTGCAGGTGCAGGTGCCGTTGCAGGTGTTGATAGTGAGGTACACCAGATCGAGCAGTCATCCATGAAAATAAAATGTCCAACAGACTGCAGGAGGACATCACCAATGTCGTTTATCATAAGAGCAAACAGCGGAACACTTAAAACACCTCCTTGAGGTACACCGTTTTGCTGCAAGAAAACTGGTTCCCTACATCATTACATGCACAGAAAAACAAATATGGTACAAACTTCTGCATAAGTCAGCCCATAGTGCAATGTATACCATATTTTAAAGCTTTTAAAAGAAGCTTTTGTGTTGTCAAATGTGATGTGACATCATAGGCACCTGAAGGGCACCACCCCTTTCTGGGCTGTTAGTAGGGTAAAGGTCTGGCATGTCAAAATGCTGCACTATTTATGCTGTAAGCAATATATTAGTGCTTTAGTGTGTCAATATTGTATCACATAAGTTCAGTATTTTGATGAGCCAGTAATTGGACCCGTTATACCCCAATGCAAATGGGCAGGGCTGGTGTTAGAAATTGATAAAGTAAAGAAAAGTCAGGGCCTATTTTAAGGGAAAGCCACTGGGAGGGGGGCAAAAAGGTATCCCCATTTTTGGGGCACCTTTTTGTGGCAAAAGGTACCCCTTATTTTTCCTCCGCGGATTTGGGCCAGTCACTTGATTTTGGTATTCGAGCTTAAGAAATTCACTTTCCGAATTCACAAAAATTGATTTTTTTGGACGTTTTTCCGAGAAAAAAAATTGGGGGGTAAAAAAAAATCAAAAAAAAAATCACAAATCCGAGACAGCCGGAAGAAAATAAAATTTCCTTTTTTTGACGTTTTTATTTGCAATTTGCTTTGAAACTCTATGTTTACGATTTTCCCAACTTTTATTGTTTTTCCACCAAAAATGGCATGACATGACGTCATTAAAACGTTATTATCTCCCAAAATACTACATAAATTTAATTGAAATTTAGTGAGAAGACTTAATAATTAGTGCAGTATAAGGTACTGCAAGTTTCACGTTGATATCTCTCACAGTTTTAAAGTTATTGAGAAAATACGGGAGGGGGCAAATTCTCCCCCCCCCCCTCCCAGCGGGGCGCGTGTCACCGGGGCTGCATGAATTGCATCAGGTGTGCTGTGTTGTCCAGTGTTGGATTTTTCATTCCATGACCTGGTCCCGGAGAGTAAAAATCCAATGGTGGAGAGAAAAATTGTCAGGCAAAAAAAGTCAGGCAAGTTAAGATTTTCATTTTTGTTTTAATTATTTTACTTGGAAAGTAAAAAATCCTGATTTATAATGGATGTTAAATCCTTCTGAGGAAAATTGAATTATATTTTAACTACAATGTCAGTAAGATTAGGCGAAAAGAGAGCAAATTTCCTGAACAAATATGAAGAGAGCAAAATTCTTTGGACCCAAAAAGTCCAGAAAATGGCCCAAATTCCAAGGCTGGTGTTGTCTATCATTGAAAGCAAGGGATATATACAAACTTCAAATTCAATCACTTGAGAAAAGACAAAACTTCCGTTTTCATGAAGTTTTCTCCTAAGATCATTGTTTTTCACGGTCAGTGCAGGGAACGCGCAGGAGAGGGGGGAATACTTGTATTGCATGCCCCCCCCCCCCCAGATTCTTGTGTGTGTGTGTGTGGGGGGGGGGGGCTTGCCCCTGATGTCCGCCCCTGGATCCGCCAGTGGGGGCGGATGCCATCCCCCTTAGATTTGTTTTGGAAATAGCGGAAAACGACGCCATTTCGCGCCGCCATTTTTGATACAACTGCTTGCCTATCAATTGCCAAAATCCTGTTAATTTGTTTACCTCGGGTCTCCTCAGGTCACGTCACTAAGTCAAGTCTAGTGATCCCACCTCCATAAAATGTGAGGTCGTGCCGCCGTAGCACATTGTTTGACCGATCAGTTGAATACTCACAGGATTTAAGCAGGTTACAAACACCTACAATTCTGCTATTTCGGATGATTTTTATATCGGTGACCTAAGGTGAAGTCTATTTTGTGACTTCCCAATTATAAGTCATTGGGGAAACATGAAAATGCATATAAATCCACAGGAAATGGCCAAATTTGCCCAATTTTCCCCAGAGTCTTTTCTTCTGCAAAATCTTTTGCAAAATCTTTTGCAAAATATTTTGCAAAATCTTTTGCAAAATACAAAGATCCAGTGGCGGATCTAGGGTTGGGCAAAATGGGCAATTGCCCCCCCCCCCCCGCCCAAACCGCCTGAAATCGGCGCAAGATTGACACATGTCCTGATATAGAAGAAAATCTCAGCAACTTTTACTAAGGAAAGTTTTAGGCCGATCGGTTTCAATCTTGCAGGATTTGATAAGATGATAGATACATACAATTTGTTTATCTCGGATTTTTTAAATTTATATCGGTGACATAAGGTCAGGTCAATTTCGTGACCGCCAATACTGTTTTGTCAATAACTATCGACATAATGACGATAGAGAAGTCAAAACGGTACCAATGTGTTTGTCTCGTCGAGACACGTCCCCCAATATGCAACATGATCAAATTGGGTCACCACTTGCCCTTGACCTGTGATCAAATTTCTCAGTTGACCTAACCTAGTCAACATTAACATGATTCAAAGCGCCTTGACGAGACAAACATGATGGCATCAAACGTAATGCTTCATCTTTATTAGGTAAAAAGTTATTTGTGAAAAACAGTTTTGCCAAAAAAATAACATTTTTGACATTTGATGACCTCTGGAGCTTAAACTATTGACCTGAGCTAAAATCTGAGGACACCCTGTCGATTTAATTTTTCAAGAGCTTTCCATTACTTTTCCGTTTGTTCCTAGCTATCATAGTTCATGTGATATCTGGGGATTTCTGGAGCGAAGTCCTAAAACTGTAAAATCTGACCTTTGATCACCTCTGGTGACCTCAATATTGACCTGACCTAAAAACAAATATCGATATACTTTCCATAGAGCTTGTCTCGACCTATCTAACACTGTTTTTTGCTTGTTACGTTGCGTGGTTTTCGAGATTATAGGGGGGGGGGGGGCGTTTCGACGCCCCCCTCCCTCGAACTCGGCTCCTATGGGACGTACACCAAGCCCGAAAACATCGCTCGAAAGCTTGTCCAAAGGCATTTTGAAGCTATTTCGTCATTTTCTTAACAGGTCCATATTGAGGTCACCAGTGTCCATCAAAGTTCAAATTTTCGATTTTTAGGACTTCACTCCAGAAACCTCCAGATATCACAGGAACTATGCTAGCTAGGAACAAACGAGAAAAAAAAAACAATGGAAAGCTCTTGAAACATTAAATCGCCACGGATCGCCACGTGTCCTCAGATTTCAGCTCAGATCAATAGCTTAGGCTCCAGAGCTCATCAAATGTAAACAAATTATTTTTTAGCAAAAGAGTTTTCACAAATTACTTTTTACCTGAATATGATAAGGAAATAATGTTGACGTCATCGTGTTTGTCTCGGCAAGGCACTTCGAATCATATTCATGGTGACCAGGTTAGGTCAACTTAGATATTTGACCTCAGGTCAAGGTCAAGTGGTGACCCAATTAGGTCATGCTGGACATTGGGAGACGTTCCTCGACGAGACAAACAATTGGTGGCAGTTTCACTTATCTATCTTTGTTTTGTCGAGAGTTATTGACACAAAAGTGTTGGTGACCTCGGATGACCTCGGCTGACCCTGTAGGGGTCACTGAACGAAAATTGCACCTGGGTCTTCAAGAATGTCCTATGATAACATGATCTAGAAGGAATTGGGCTGATATCGTGCGTATCCTCAGAATAGGAAGCATTTGAATATTTCCCCATTGACTTATAATGGGTAAGGTCACGAAATTGACCCGACCTTAGGTCACTGATATCAAACATCCGAGATTTACGAATTGTAGGCACCCAGGACTTTATAAAATCCTGTAAGTACGATGCCTATCGGCCAAAAACTGTGGCTATGGTGTGACCACAAACTTTTTTGGAGCTGGGGTCACATGACTTGGTCTACTCCTGACTTCGACAGGCCATATATCCAGATGACAATAAGGTAAGGTATGGTATATGTCCTAACCTTGGATTGTACATGCTATCAGAAATCAGAACAGGCACGTAGCCAAGGGGAGGGCGGCGGGAGCGGCCGCGGCCGCCCCCGCCCCCCCCCCCCCCTAGAGGCCAGGAGGGCCCTTTTTGGCGCGCGAGGGCCCTTTTTGGCGCGCGCAGCGCGCAGAAAAGGGCCGACGAGACCGCGCGAAGCGCAGTATCATAGGCTCTTTACTACACGAAGCGTGGTCTTTAGAGAGTTTAGCGGACTTCAGAGGCCCTTTAGGGCCACCAGGGCCCTCTCTGAAAGACCAGAGGGACCCTTGGACGTTCAAAAGAGCCCTGTGCATGTCAGAGGGGCCCCTGGCAAGACCGAAAGGGCCCCGAAGTGGGTCAGAGGGCCCCCTGAGCACGTCAAATGGGCCCCCTGAACACGTCGAATTGGCCCCTAGCCAGCACAGAGGGGCCCCTGGGCAGGTTGAGAGGCCCCTGAGCATGGCGACAGGGCGACAAAGCGGCCAGCGCAGTCCTTTGCCAGGCCATAAGGGCCCATGAGCAGGTTGGAGGGCCCCTGGACAGACCAGAGGGCCCCTGGGAAGTTAAGAGGGCCCCTGTGCAGGTCAGATGGGCCCTGACCAGACCTAAAGGGCCCCTAGGTGGGTCAGAAGGGCCCCTGAACATGCCGAATGAGCCCCTAGCCAGCACGGAGGGGCCCCAGGACAGGTCGGATGGCCCTCGGAGCATGTCGCAAGGCGCCAAAGCAGCCAGCGCAGTCCCTTGCTAGGTCGGAAGGGCCCCTTATAAGGTTAAAGGGCCCCTGGAGAGACCAGAGGGCTCCCGGGAAGATAAGAGGGCCCTGTGCATGTCAGAGGGGCCCCTTGCAAGACCGAAAGGGCCCCTGAGCGGGTCAGAGAGCCCCTGAGCACGTATAATGGGCCCCCTGAACACGTCGAATGGGCCCCCTGAACACGTCGAATGGGCCCCCTGAACACGTCGAATGGGCCCCCTGAACACGTCGAATGGGCCCCCTGAACACGTCGAATGGGCCCCCTGAACACGTCGAATGGGCTCCTAGCCAGCACGGAGGGCCCCAGGGCAGGTCGGAGGGCCCCTTGAGCATGTTGACAAGGGCGACAAAGCAGCCAGCGCAGGCCGACCAGAAGAATCGCTGGGCCGATCGGAGGGGCTCCTGGGCAAGTCAGAGGGGCCCCTGGCTAGACCGAAAGGGTCCCTGGGCCGGTCGGAAGGCCCCTTGAACATGCCAGATGAGTTCCTAGCCAGACTGGAGGGGCCCCTGAGCAGGGGCGGCGGATGGTGGGGGCAGGGTACCCAAAATTCCCCCCAGTCAAAAATCCTGGGGGCAAAGGGTAGTTTTGCCCCCCCCAGATTTTAGCCTGCTCAATCTGGGGCAACATGACCCTTCCCATCCCCAGGATTTTCATTTGAGGGGGGATTTTGGGTACCCTGCGCCCTGCAATCCGCCGCCCCTGCCCCTGAGCATGTCAACAGGGAGACAAAGCAGCCAGTGCAGTCCCTGGCCAGGTCAGAAGGACCTCTGAACAGGCCGAATGGGCCCCTTGACACACAAGAGGGGCTTCTTGGAAGGTCAGAGGAGTCTCTGGTGAGACCGGAAGGGTCAAAGCATGTAGAGATCACATATGAAAATTAAATACAAAGAGAACTTACTCCACAATACAAATATTAAAAGCAGAGCTTTCACGTATATTGTAACACCCTTCGTCATGGTGCTACAATATACCTGAAATATCCGATTTCATTTTTTTTCCTGTAGAGTAAGCCCTATTTGTATTATATATATATATATCACCCACTCCACATCATGTCTTTTCGCTTCGCTGATCCCAGATGAGTCCCTGAACAGGTCGGGAGGGCGTAGAAAAGGTCAGAGGGGCCCCTAGACGATCTGAAGGGACCTTGGGCCTTTCAACAGTAAGAATACAGTTGTACAGGGAATCAAACTCAAAATTTTTGCACCGCTCCGCGCCACAATTTAACTACAAATTCAATTATATGCGGTTAGGAAAAAATCTGTCAGTTTCTCGGCGCATATATGTGTTATGTTGCTACTTTCCTATATTATTGGGCAAAATAGTTCATTTTAGCACCTTTTCCCCACACTTTTAAACGCACAATATAGCAATTTTAGAGGTCTGCACCATATGCAATGAGATGCATTGATGAGAAAGCAACCCAGGGCATAATACTCAAAATTTGTGCGCCGCTCCGCGGCACAATTTGTTTAAGAGTTCCAGGTCTTGAGCTTAAAAAAATATTCCAAGTTTGTATAGCTGATTCCAAATTTGTGCCGCTGGTTCCAAAGTTGATGTGGCAGTTTGCTAACTTCAGCTCCTAAACGTTGGTATGGCCCATGCCATACCTGCCATACTGCATTTTCCAGCCTTGTAACATGCCTTTTCATGCATTTTTTTTTGGGGGGGGCCTTTCAACGCTCGGGAAGGGGCCCTTTTGAGGCGCCGCCTCCCCCTGGACGAAATCCTGGCTATGTGCCTGAATCAGAATGCAGACGATACTGACTCACTGTGCTTCAGTGCCTCAGTATTGTTTACATTCTGATTTGACAACATGAAAAGTCTGATGTTAAGATGTGTCCAGGGTTACAGTAGTTTACACTTTACCCTATGGCCTACCTCTACCACAATAAATATATTTGGACACACTGGCTATGTGCTCACTCATTAAATACTTATCTGACTCTAAACAGCCTTTTGTTCAACATATTCTTTTCAGATTACAAAAAAAAACATTAACGCATGAAAAACAACTGAAAGCTATTAACAAATATTTGTAAGAAACACATCACATTGATTTTTACAGGGCTGTCCAACCCTGTGCTTCCTAAGAAATCCTAGGTTATGTCCAAGCTAGGTGGGGGTTGCTAGGTTGAAAACAATTTGAGAAACCATGATAAAATTATTTGGAAATGAAAAAACTGATGATGAGCTCACTCATTGAATGAATCTTCTTTGACTTTAAGCAATCTTTTGTTAACATGCATTTCTTTCGAAGTACTACTAAAGGTAAGAAGGTATGCAAAACAGCTGAAAGCTTACTAAAAAAATATTTGTAGGAATGCATAAATTCTTACAGGACCTTTCAACTCCAACACCGTGCTTCGTAAAAAAAAAATATCCTAGGTTCTGTCTCCTCCCATGACAATGAAGACTCGTTGTTACGTGTGTGAAGACAGCGACAGATTCACATTCTGTGACAGATTCGCGGACCCCTCAGAATCATCTACAACTCTACAGAAAGATAGACAAGAGCATGTAAATCAACATGGTGAAATTTTTTTCACCCTACATATGTTAGTTTGGCGTCTAAACTAAAAATAGAGTTCGCCAGCGACATATTCGAGTTTGGCGGACCCCTTCGATTTTCATGAAAATCGGTGTCCAGATGGAGTTTTAAGCGTTAATGAACGTGGTGAAATCCGTTCCACCCTACATATGACAGTTTAGCGTCTAGACGCCAAATAGAGTTTTTGAGTTTTGGCGGACCCCTTCGAATTCCATTAAAATCAATGTCAAGATAGAGCTTCAGGCATCGATTAACATGGTTCAATCCGTTTCACCCTACATATGATAGTTTGGCATCTAGACGCCAATAGAGTCCACCAGCGACAGATTCGAATTTTGGCGGACCCCTTCGAATTCCATGAAAATCAATGTCCAGATAGAGCTTCAGGCGTAGATTAACATGGTTAAATCCGTTTAACCCTACATATGATAGTTTGGCATCTAGACGCCAATAGAGTCCACCAGCGACAGATTCGAATTTTGGCGGACCCCTGCGAATTCCATGAAAATCAATTCCCAGATAGAGTATCAGGCGTAGAATAACATCGTGAAATCCGTATCACCCTACATATGATAGTTTGGCATATAGACACCAATAGAGTCCTCCAGCGACATATTCGAATTTTGGCGGACCCCTTCGAATTCCATGAAAATCAATGTCCAGATAGAGTATCAGGCGTAGAATAACATCGTGAAAACCGTTTCACCCTACATATGATAGTTAGGCATATAGACACCAATAGAGTCCGCCAGCGACATATTCGAATTTTGGCGGACCCCTTCGAATTCCATGAAAATAAATGTCCAGATAGAGCTTCAGGCGTAGATTAACATGGTTAAATCCGTTTCACCCTACATATGATAGTTTGGCATCTTGACGCCAATAGAGTCCACCAGCGACAAATTCGAATTTTGGCGGACCCCTTCGAATTTCATGAAAATCAATGTCCAGATAGAGCTTCAGGCGTAGATTAACATGGTTAAATCCGTTTCACCCTGCATATGATAGTTTGGCATCTAGACGCCAATAGAGTCCACCAGCGACAGATTTGAATTTTGGCGGACCCCTTCTAATTCCATGAAAATCAATGTCCAGATAGAGCTTCAGCGTAGATTAACATGGTTAAATCCGTTTCACCCTACATATTATAGTTTGGTATCTAGACGCCAATAGAGTCCACCAGCGACAGATTCGAATTTTGGCGGACCCATGCGAATTCCATGAAAATCAATTTCCAGATAGAGTATCAGGCGTGGAATAACATGGTTAAATCCGTTTCACCCTACATATGATAGTTTGGCATATAGAGTATAGACGCCAATAGAGTCCGCCAGCGACAGATTCAAATATTGGCGGACCCCTTCGAATTCCATGAAAATCAATGTCCAGATAGAGTATCAGGCGTAGATTAACATGGTTCAATCCGTTTCACCCTACATATGATAGTTTGGCATCTAGACACCAATAGAGTCCACCAGCGACAGATTCGAATTTTGGCGGAGCCCTGCGAATTCCATGAAAATCAATTTCCAGATAGAGTATCAGGCGTAGAATAACATCGTGAAATCCGTATCACCCTACGTATGATAGTTTGGGATATAGACGCCAATAGAGTCCGCCAGCAACATATTCGAATTTTGGCGGACCCCTTCGAATTCCATGAAAATCAATGTCCAGATAGAGTATCAGGCGTAGAATAACATCGTGAAAACCGTGTCACCCTACATATGATAGTTTGGCATATAGACGCCAATAGAGTCCGCCAGCGACAGATTCGAATTTTGGCGGACCCCTGCGAATTCCATGAAAATCAATGTCCAGATAGAGCTTCAGGCGTATATTAACATGGTTAAATCCGTTTCACCCTACATATGATAGTTTGACATCTAGACGCCAATAGAGTCCACCAGCGACAGATTCGAATTTTTGGCGGACCCCTGCGAATTCCATGAAAATCAATTTCCAGAATAAAGTATCAGGCGTAGAATAACATCGTGAAATCCGTATCACCCTACATATGATAGTTTGGCATATAGACGCCAATAGAGTCCTCCAGCGACATATTCGAATTTTGGCGGACCCCTTCGAATTCCATGAAAATCAATGTCCAGATAGACTATCAGGCGTAGAATAACATCGTGAAAACCGTTTCACCCTACATATGATAGTTTAGCATATAGACGCCAATAAAGTCCGCCAGCGACAGATTCGACTTTTGGCTGACCCCTTCGAATTCCATGAAAATCAATGTCCAGATAGAGCTTCAGGCGTAGATTAACATGGTTAAATCCGTTTCACCCTACATATGATAGTTTGGCATCTAGACGCCAATAGAGTCCACCAGCGACAGATTCGAATTTTTGGCGGACCCCTTCGAATTCAATGAAAATCAATGTCCAGATAGAGCTTCAGGCGTAGATTAACATGGTTAAATCCGTTTCACCCTACATATGATAGTTTGGCATCTAGACGCCAATAGAGTCCACCAGCGACAGATTCGAATTTTGGCGGACCCCTGCGAATTCCATGAAAATCAATTTCCAGATAGAGTATCAGGCGTAGAATAACATCGTGAAATCCGTATCACCCTACATATGATAGTTTGGCATATAGACGCCAATAGAGTCGCCAGCGACAGATTCGAATTTTGGCGGACCCCTTCGAATTCCATGAAAATCAATGTCCAGATAGAGTATCAGGCGTAGAATAACATCGTGAAAACCGTTTCACCCTACATATGATAGTTTGGCATCTAGACGCCAATAGAGTCCACCAGCGACAGATTCGATTTTTGGCGGACCCCTTTGAATTCCATGAAAATCGGTGTCCAGATAGAGCTTTATGCGTAAATTAACATAGCGAAATCTGTATCACCCTACCTTTGATAGTTTGGTATCTATACGCCAATAGAGCCCGCCAGCGGCAGATTCGAATTTTGGCGGACCCCTTTGAATTCCATGAAAATCAATGTCCGCCTGATACTCTATCTGGACATTGATTTTCATGGAATTCGAAGGGGTCCGCCAAAATTCGAATATGTCGCTGGTGGACTCTATTGGCGTCTAGATGCCAAACTATCATATGTAGCGTGAAACGGATTTAACCATGTTAATCTACGCCTGAAGCTCTATCTGGACATTGGTTTTCATGGAATTCGAAGGGGTCCGCCAAAATTCGAATCTGTCGCTGGCGGACTCTATTGGCGTCTATATACTAAACTATCATATGTAGGGTGAAACGGTTTTCACGAAGTTATTCTACGCCTGATACTCTATCTGGACATTGATTTTCATGGAATTCGAAGGGGTCCGCCAAATTTCGAATCTGTCGCTGGCGGACTCTATTGGCGTCTATATGCCAAACTATCATATGTAGGGTGATACGGATTTCACGATGTTATTCTACGCCTGATACTCTATCTGGACATTGATTTTCATGGAATTCGAAGGGGTCCGCCAAAATTCGAATCTGTCGCTGGTGGACTCTATTGGTGTCTAGATGCCAAACTATCATATGTAGGGTGAAACGGATTTAACCATGTTAATCTACGCCTGAAGCTCTATCTGGAAATTGATTTTCATGGAATTCGCAGGGGTCCGCCAAAATTTGAATCTGTCGATGGCGGACTCTATTGGCGTCTATATGCCAAACTATCATATGTAGGGTGAAACGGTTTTCACGAAGTTATTCTACGCCTGATACTCTATCTGGTCATTGATTTTCATGGAATTCGAAGGGGTCCGCCAAAATTCGAATCTGTCGCTGGTGGACTCTATTGGCGTATAGATGCCAAACTATCATATGAAGGGTGAAACGGATTTAACCATGTTAATCTACGCCTGAAGCTCTATCTGGACATTGATTTTAATGGAATTCGAAGGGGTCCGCCAAAACTCAAAAACTATATTTGGCGTCTAGACGCTAAACTGTCATATGTAGGGTGGAACGGATTTCACCACGTTCATTAACGCTTAAAACTCCATATGGACACCGATTTTCATGAAAATCGAAGGGGTCCGCCAAAACTCGAATATGTCGCTGGCGAACTCTATTTTTAGTTTAGACGCCAAACTATCATATGTAGAGTGAAAAAAATTTCACCATGTTGATTTACATGCTCTTGTCTATCTTTCTGTAGAGTTGTAGATGATTCTGAGGGGTCCGCGAATCTGTCTCTGAATGTGAATGTGAATCTGTCGCTGTCTTCACACACGTCAACGTTATCTGATGCTGCTGACTTCACCAACGTACTGTTCCTGGCTCTCTTGCGACAATTCATACGCAGGAAAAATAACAAACAGTGTATAGTGCCCTGTAACAAACGTTCTCTGCGTGGTCGCGGTGTGTGAACTTACGACATATAAGAGTCCCCGGTTAGCTGTCGGCCATGCATCAGCCTCCAGCATCCCGTCCCTCCGTTACATTAATACCTATTACGTTAATATGCCCCGCCTGCCACCCGGGTGTATTAAACGAGCAGCCCGTATAAGTCGTTCAGCGTTCACCGTGGATCAGTCCGGCATTCCGCACCTTCAATTAAATGGTTCTTTCCAAATACACATATATTGGGAAGGGGAGGGTTACACATACATCATTTGAAACAATCTCGGCTCCATCATAAATACCGTATTCCATACATACCACATCCGACATGCGATCTCCAGCCACACTAACCAAACCGGTGGAGCACGCCCTCGGTAATGAGTGGGTTAATGGGACAGCCTTGAGTTAGGGATGCGCCTTGACGCTCTGCGCCGAACGGCTCAAACTAAAGTACTCAAGGCTCGCGTCGGGGCTTCTGCTACACCTGGGTGTTAGCAGCATTAATTTAGAAGTGGGAGACTAACCTGAACATGTCGCCCCGATCACACCGCTGTACAGAATGCCTCGTCTCTCTCCTCTACCGTCCTGAGCTCAGCTCACAGGTGGGGCGTGGCACCCCTAACGGCTATTCCACGCACTTCCCCAGGTCCGCACCTTTCGCTTTGCAGACCCCGGACGTTAGAGAAAGCGACCAGCGAAAGTGGGGCAACCTTCAGGCTGACCCTGCGTGAAACGCACAGCCGTACCTGTGCCGCGACCGCATCCCCCTGATGCTAACCAACGCCCGTCCTCTCTATTCGCTGGCTCAGAGACGTACCAATTTATAATCTTACATACGCCTGATACTCTATCTGGACATTGATTTTCATGGAATTTGAAGGGGTCCGACAAAATTCGAATCTGTCGCTGGTGGACTCTATTGGCGTATAGATGCCAAACTATCATATGAAGGGTGAAACGGATTTAACCATGTTAATCTACGCCTGAAGCTCTATCTGGACATTGATTTTAATGGAATTCGAAGGGGTCCGCCAAAACTAAAAAACTATATTTGGCATCTAGACGCTAAACTGTCATATGTAGGGTGGAACGGATTTCACCACGTTCATTAACGCTTAAAACTTCATATGGCCACCGATTTCCATGAAAATCGAAGGGGTCCGCCAAAACTTGAATATGTCACTGGCGAACTCTATTTTTAGTTTAGACGCCAAACTATCATATGTAGGGTGAAAAAGATTTCACCATGTTGATTTACATGCTCTTGTCTATCTTTCTGTAGAGTTGTAGATGATTCTGAGGGGTCCGCGAATCTGTCTCTGAATGTGAATGTGAATCTGTCGCTGTCTTCACACACGTCAACGTTATCTGATGCTGCTGACTTCACCAACATACTGTTCCTGGCTCTCTTGCGACAATTCATGCGCGGGAAAAATAACAAACAGTGTATAGTGCCCTGTAACAAACGTTCTCTGCGTGGTCGCAGTGTGTGAACTTACGACGGTTATAACTTATAGGGCCTTGGTTAGGACATAGGGAATGTCTGAGACACGGTTATAAGAATAATATTCAGTAGATTTTGTCAACGGTCTCTAACCCACAGCCCACTTCAAGGCAGTGAAGGTGAACGTGCGCACCGCGTCTGTATTAGGCGGGCATTGCCGCATTAGTTATAGGGCTTTGGCCGCATTGGTCTCTGTTGGTGCAAACGAAACATTGGCATCAAAAAGCGAAGCTTGCCTTTTTACCTAAATTTGTATTACGTCTTTACCAATGAGTTGTTATGGCATCAAAAAGCGAAGCTTGCCTTTTTACCGAAATTTGTATTACGTCTTTACCAATGAGTTGTAAACAATGTTTCATATTTATATTTTTTCCCTCTATTTGTGGTTTAAATTGCTGAACTAAGGGAGCACTAAGGTGCACTATTGTACCTATAGTACATAGGTAATAGTTCAGTAATTCACCTCCCCAGTTAATGGTGTTTTTAAGGTTACTAATATAAAAAGAGAGTATTATTATGGCAGGCAGAAAAGTGTACCAGTAATACCAAAGCTATGATGTCACCAAAACGATACATAATCAAACCTGACCTAACCTTTACAGCAATTACAGTTATGGACCCACGTTTAGAACGCTACACTCCGATTCACTAGCTTTTCTGCACAACCTACGGGGGGCTGTTGCCCCGGACCCCAGACCATCTTGTAGACAATCAAAATAAACCACTTTTCAGTCTGTCATAATATTATTGTCAGCTGACTACTCTTCTTCTATTAGGGACCTCAAGAACACCATAAACTGGGGAGGTGAATTACTGAACTATTACCAGGTACCATACCTATTTCTACAACTCACACCAATTTTCAGTTGGTACTTTTTAGACAAATTTTGTGAGATTAATCTATTAAATTAAAATCCTTGGTGGGAATGCACATTATTAATGTTTAATTTGCATTATTATTCTAGTGTTATAGGGTAGGCAACCTTAATGCTGAACACGTCCTAACACTGGACTTTTCATGCTATTAGTGATGTAGATGATACTGATGCACTATATCGCCAATAACATGTCAAGTCTGGTGTAGAGACGTGTCCAGGATTACGGTTGTTTACCCTACTTATTCTGAAACCATTGGCCAATAGACACATGTACCTGTTGCACAAGTTGTGATGATACTTTTGGCATTCTATTCTTCCCTAGTAATAGTTTCCTATTCCTCCCTAATAATAGTTCCATATTCTATGAAAGTGTTTTTCATTCATGCATAATTGTTTAATTTCTGAAAATATTTTTGTGTTTTTGATGACTATTTTTATGCACTTGATGATTCAGTTTTTGAGTGCCATTCAACTCACTTTCATCTATTATGATCTGATGAATGTTGAAGGATTGAATTAACTCCTATTCCAGAGCTCTGTAAACTTTTGCCCTGTATGATTGTCATGGTGTTTGCTGCTGTTGACTGCTTCAATATTGATATTGTCTGACTGCAAACAGATACCTACCTACTCAGTTTAACTTGTCTAATGTTTAGGTATCTGCTAAAGTAACTATATTAAGTTACCTACATATATCAATTTCAGCTTTTTATGGCCTAGTATTGAATGTTCAAGATGTAACAATCAATTCTATAAAAAAAGTGATATAACCACAACCCTAGAACACCCTTATCAATTAATTTGTGTTATAATATTCACACTAATATCATGTGTGTATGCTTACAGATGTCAGTTGTCATTGAAACAACTATTGGTGATCTCACTGTGGACTTATTTCTGAGAGAAAGGCCCAGGGGTATGTATGATAATTTATTTTGCTTAATTTTGTTAAAGTAAGTTCCATTTTACTATTGAAATTTTGGATTGTGCAGATGTTGATAAGATTATGTCATAACATTCATAAGCCTTCATCAATTTCTTGGCTCAATAAATAAATAAATAAATAAATAAATAAATAAAATAATTTTACTTCTTTAATTACATGTACATTTTATATTGTAGTGTATTGCATATGCAAGTAAAAACATTTGTTTTCAGCTTGTCAGAACTTTCTGAAGCTATGCAAGCTGAAGTACTACAATTTCTGCCTGTTTCACACTGTTCAGCGGGACTTTATTGCTCAGACTGGGGATCCTGAAGGCACTGGAAAGGGAGGAACCAGCCTTTATGGGTAAGTCAGATATATATATATATATATATATATATATATATATATATATATATATATATATATATATATATATATATATATATATATATATATATATATCTATATATATATATATTATGATGGGATAGGATTCAAGTTACCAACACTTTACCTATGACTAGCAGTATATTAATGATAAGCCTTAAAGTCGTCCTACAGTACCTGTCAGAATTTAGCACCAATGTTCAACACAATTCTTGCTGGCCTGTTTCCAGCATTTATTTTAGATTAACTGTTAAGCCAGCTGCCATCTCTAAATGCTGCAAATATCCCTGTCTAGTCTATTGTTACATACTTTTTGTGAAGGTCAGGTCAGGCATGTAGCCAAGGGGGGGGGGGGGGTGCGGCCGCCCCCCCCCCCCCCCCCCTGTAGGCCCTTTTCGGCGCGCGCAGCACGCCGAAAAGGGCCGAAGAGACCGCGCGCGGTATCATGGGCTCTTTACCACGCAAAGCGTGGTCTTAAGAGAGTTTAGAGCACTTCAGAGGCCCTTTAGGGCCAAAAGGGCCCTCTAAAAAACCAGAGGGCCCCATGGACGTTCAAAAGAGCCCTGTGCATGTCAGAGGGGTCCCTGGCCAGACCGAAAGGGCCCCTGAGCAGGTCAGAGGGCCCCTGAACACGTCGAATGGGCCCCTAGCCAGCACGGAGGGGCCCCTGGGCAGGTCGAGAGAGACCCCTGAGCATGTCGGCAGGGCGACGAAGCGACCAGCGCAGTCAGCCAGGTCATAAGGGCCCCTGAGCAGGTTAGAGGGCCCTGGACAGACCAGAGGGCCCTGGGAAGTTAAAAGGGCCCCTATGCAGATCGGAGGGGCACCTGACCAGACCGAAAGGATCCCTGGGCGGGTAAGAAGGGCCCTGAACAATGCACATGCCGAATTAGCCCCTAGCCAGCACGGAGGGGCCCAGGGCAGGTCGAAGGGCCTCTTGAGCATGTCGGCAGGGCGACAAAGCAGCCAGCGCAGTCCGACCAGAAGAGTCGCTGGGCAGATCGGAGGGGCTCCTGGGCAAGTCAGAGGGGCCCCTGACGACTGAAAGGGTCCCTGGGCCGATCGGAAGGGCCCTTGCACATGCCGGATGGGTTCTTAGCCAGACTGGAGGGGCCCCTGGGCAGGTCGGAGTGGCCCCTGAGCATGTCGGCAGGGCGACAATGCAGCCAGTGCAGTCCCTGGCCGGAAGGACCTCTGAACAGGCCGAATGGGCCCCTTGACACACAAGAGGGGCTTTTTGGAAGGGCATAGGAGTCCCTGGTCAGACCGGAAGGGCCAAAAGCACGTAGAGATCCCAGATGAAGATGACATACAAAGAGGACTTACTCCACAATACAAATATTAAAAGCGGTGCTTTCAGGTATATTGTAACACCCTTCGTCAGGGTGTTACCATATACCCGAAAGCTCCGATTGTAATGTTTCTTGTAGTTAGCAGGGACGTAGGAACGTCACGAAGGGGGGGGGGGGGGCAGTGCAACTTCGATCTAGTTTTGAGAGAACCCCAACCCCCCTATGGAAGATTTATTTGCAGATTTGGGCCGTTGTCGTCTTGGCGAACCTTTTGCCATCAAACAATTTATCACCAAGCAAAATCCAAGATTGTAGCAAAAAAACTTCGACATAAATGGCGCGCGTCCGACAACAGTTGCGCACTGTTGTGTTGATATCGCAGCTCACTGGTGGTTGTTTGACCAAGAGTGACAAATCGCAGTGACTCGTAGATGCTCATGTAGTTGAGTGGCTTTGGAAAACATTCAGAGTTTCCATGAAATTGACTATTCGTTGCGAATGTTACACACGCCATCTATCGGACGCCATCAGCGGCCGCAAAAGTGTTCAAGTTGTTCAAATTAAGCCCCGCCTTTTTGGCCGCGGGAGCCGCGGCGGCCGCAGGCCCCTTGAACAGGACTCTGATCACAGCTCCGGCTAGTTAAGGTGCAGCGTCGACACCAGCTCGGCGGCCAGATACGCCGCCCTGCCCACACATACAGACACAGATACCGCACACCCGCTCCAAAAAACAGATACTCTGATCAGATACTGATAGGCCCTGGTGCCAACAAACCAGACTCACACACAGTGACTCACACCCACGCCCACGCCCACGCCCACGCCCACGCCCACGCCCACGCCCGCGCCCGCGCCCGCACACGCACACGCACACGCACACGCACACGCACACGCACACGCACACGCACACGCACACACACACACACACTCACACACACTCAGGTGCGGGTACTATTCACCCGCTCAGTGACCGGCAAACTGCGAAGATGACAGCAAAACACTGAATAACACATACATTTCTGTCCCATAAAGGGAGAACGTCACGTAATTGATTTACATTTGCGAGCCCTGCCACAGACTTTGCACATACAGGAGCCCCACACATGACCGAAACGCCCACACGACGCACCAGTGTCCTAGCATTGGGAAATTAGGGTGGAAAACCTTTGGGTGGAAAAAGTTTTCCTCTTAATTTGCCACTCCTTATTCTAAAATGTATTGGATAATTTTAACTCTATACTGATTTATGGATGTAATGATAGGATCAAAATTGGCATAGGTAATAACTAATACTGGTGAGCGGGTAATTGGACATTGATAAAGCCGAATACAATGGTTTTTGGTTGAATTTTCCCGTCTTTATGCTTATTTTTAGACATAATTTTCCATTCCGCACCCAAGCTCCAAAGCAATCCTAGGACCCTGCGACGCACACGGCGGGCTACAGTGCGGCGGCACTGTCCGTCCAGACTCACCCGAGCGAGTGCTCGAAGCGGTTGTGTGCCGCCGACGGGAACACATAGTAGACGCCGCCGAGCTGTTTCACGTGCCGCAGACGCTGGAACTGCGGCGTGTCGATCACGTGCACACAGAGCGGGTGCAGCTCAAAGTGGCCGTGCACGCTGTCATTGAACACTTTCCACCCGGAGTCAGGCTCCATCTCTGAAAACACCGCACAACAACGTCATCGAGATGGAGCAATAACTCATTCTCCAGTAGCAAACATGCACTTCAAGTACATAGGCACTATAATGCCACAACATGCTACTTCACACAAGCAAAACATAAATAAAACAACAAATTATAAATATCCAAAGCCAATCGGCAATAAACATGTGAAGAAGAGGTAACACTTGCAGAAAGATGCATGTCCCTACTAAACAAACGTTTTCTCTCCTGGATCCGTTGGCGACCACTTACCGGGCTTGGCATAGTTTTGCCCACTGGGCAGTTTTGCCCGGTTAAAGCCGGGCAAAACTAAACCGGGCGCTAAAACTAGTTTTCCCTACACAGGCAAAACTAGGTGGACAAAACTTACTGCTGGGGGGCAAAACTATTTGGCTTCAATGATCAATTTACAGAAGTAGATAGGTAAAACTGTATTAGAAAACAAATTATGGAAACTAAATGCAGTTTTGGGGTCACTCTCGGAGTGGGGTCACTTGGAGTCGCCCGTCATCCGTCGTCATGATGGCTCGATGGCGTCATAACTCAGTGGTCATATCATATAGGCTTTACACGCAAGCTTGGCCAACTGGCGCTTTTAGAGGTAATCGCTCTTCGAGCTAATTCATGGGCGGAGTTCCCTATGCACTTGGTAGGGCCATTCCCCCAATATTGTTTGGACTACCAAATTTTGCTGGATGTAAAGGCATTTCAATGTTATAAAGGGATTTTCCAGCTGTGAAACCACTAACTTCGAAAGGTGATTCTCCAGTTGTGAAACCACTATTTTGCCACACCACTTTTTTACGGCTCCAGCTATGAGCTCTGAGCTAATATGAGACTCTTGGTACCAATGAGAGCTCATACAAAAACTACACCTGTCTCATTGTCGTTTCTGGGGGCTTGTTGGCCGAAACCCCTGCATTTCCTCCAAGAAAAAGGGCCTCATGCCACATGCTATTCCACTAACTGCCTGAACATGGGTTCGAGCCCAGCCGATGCCAACTGTTTTAATGACTCAAACATATCGGTACAATTGTATATTGTTGTGTTTTTAGCAGTCAGCATGATACTGCTTAAGGTCTTGTCATTCATCCTTAGTACTGCATTGGGAATTTGGCATAGGCGTATGAGCCGGGGGGGCAGCCGCCCCCCCCGCATTTTTGATTTTAACATTACGCCTATGGGCGTTGCATGGAAATAATCGACTTCAGAATGCCTCCTGCCCCCCCCCCCCAACTTGAACATAGTTCCTACGCCCCTGGAATTTGGGCATAACAACCTAACATAACCTACGTATTTCGGACAACTTGTCTCCTCTTTTTGCGACAGGGTTGAAAATTAGTGTGATTGAAAATGAAATTTTGCATATATTCTCAGCTATTCGAGTATTTTGTTTTGCAATCTCGGCTTTCATAACTTTCGTTTGGTTGTGTTCTATGAATAAAATAAATTATCCAATTGGTAAAAACATGTTTAAAACCAGACACTGAAAATACATATATTTTAATTTTGACCAGTTTTGGCCAGTTTCGCCCACTTTCTCCCGGGAGAAAGAGGCCAAAACCTAGTTTTGCCCACTGGCCAGGGAAACCCCCTTTTGCCCGGGCAAAATGCCAACTCTGGACACACTACCACCCGGCTCAATCTCTGTCATCTGTACAATGTCCGGCCTGGTAACGGTGGGGATGTTTCAGTTCACTTGGGTTTGAGCCACAGGTCATAGAAGACGTTTGTTCTTGGATGAGATGACTCGTGGTAAATAGCAGGGGTCACTCCGGGCCAGCCGGGCCAGCCCCCAGGCCAGACAGCCTGGCACCCAGGCCAGACAGGCCATCCCTCAGGCCAGATAGGCCAGCCCCAAACCAGACAGGCCAGCCCCCAGGCCAGACAGCCCAGCACCCAGGTCAGACAGGTCAGCCCTCAGGCCAGACAGGTCAGCCCTCAGGCCAGACAGGTCAGCCCTCAGGCCAGACAGGTCAGCCCTCAGGCCAGACAGGTCAGCCCTCAGGCCAGAGAGGCCAGCCCCAGGCCTGACAGGCCAGCCCCAGGCCCGACAGGCCAGCTTACAGGCCAGCCCCAGGCCCGACAGGCCAGCTTACAGGCCAGCTTACAGGCCAGCTTACAGGCCAGCTTACAGGCCAGCTTACAGGCCAGGCTCTAGGCAATAACTATTTTTAGAATAAAGATAGAGACGTGAGATCGACACCAATGCGTTTGACTCATCGAAACACTTCCGGCAACGTACCATCCTGGGCGACCTTGACCTTGACGACTTTGAATGACCTTGACCTGATACAATTATAATTCCGACTAGTACTACTTCTAATTCAAAATTATAGCATGCATCATGTCTACGACTACGACGTTCCGATTGCCACTCCAGTGACACCTGGGCAGTTCAGCAGTTTGTAGAGGTGACGTGGTCCGGGGATTCAAGAGCTGTCATCCTCCCCATCTGCCAACAACCAGCAGGTCAGGAACACCCTGTCAGCCACTGCGGTCCGCGATCGGATGGTTGACTCTGCTAACCAGCTGCACCGGGCACGCCTGGTCGCCGCCAGTCAGCCGCGCACCGCCGCCTGGCTGCAGGCTGTCCCCGTGCCGAGCCTCGGCCTCCGCCTGGACAAGGAGTCGGTGCGGGTAGCAGTGGAACTCCTCACTCCTCAGTCTTGGTGACGCCAAGTGGATAAGTTTGGCCACCATGGGCTCTCCTGCGTGAAGAGCGTCGGCCGCCTCCCACGTCACGCTCATCTGAATGATGTGGTGAGGCGTGGTCTGGCAAGTGCAGGCATCCCCGCAATCCTGGAGCCAGTCGGCCTCGATCGGGGAGACGGGAAGCGGCCAGATGGCCTAACGCGCTGTTTCCGTACAGTGGAGGCATGTAACTGAAGTGCGATGCCACCTGCACAAACATCTTTGCCGACACTGTTTTGATACAGACCAGTTTCGAGCTCGATGCTGCAGCTCGCGCTGCAGAAGCCAGAAAACGGCGTTGCTACTCGGAGCTAAGGTCACACTTTAAGGTTGTGTCGATCGCGGTGGAGACATCCAGAGTGCTCGGCCCCGACGTGACCTCCTCTCTTTTCAAGCGTATCAAGGGTGACGACCAAAGTTCTAGAGGCAGTTTAAACTTGGAGGAGCCCATGCCCTCCCACTTACCCTGCCACTTGCTGCGAATGTAGGCTGAGCAGGCAGCAAATAAATCACTGACTGGTAGCGGAAGAAAGCGGACACACTGTGCTGGTGTCACATGCTTTGCAGCTTCAGCTGCAAACTGTTTCTTTTGAGGCCCAGGCCATGTGGCCAGGGATTCAGCAAAAAACTTAAGTCTTCCGAAATCGGTCAAGGGAAGTAAGAAGAACTAAAATGTCCTGTAAAACTGGATGATATGAGGTAAAATCACTCAGCACCAAAAGGCTACTGAGTGAGTCTGCAAAAAGCGCATGTAAAACGTTGTCAGATACTTCAATAAAAGACAATGAATGCTTCATGAATCGCCAAAAGTTCTGATGCAAAAACAGTGGCGCGGGATGGCAGAGTGAACAACCGAGTGACAGGGCCGTTCACAAATGCACCCCCCCCCCCCCGCCTGAGTCAAACTCAGATCCATCTATGCACAATGCACAAAGTTTTGATATGATGCAATATGCTCTAATGCCTGGGACCGAAATTCTGATGGTGAAATGTTGTTCTTTTTAAAGGCTGAAAGTGATGTATCTATTGATGGGGTAGACAGTTCCCAAGGCAGAATGTGCAAAGGTGCTCAAGATGTAACGTCACACAGCATAATGTTTGACTCTCCAAACATTATCTGGACTCTAACACAGAAAGGAACTGCTCGCACCAGTCTGCCGTCATCGAAGATATTGCTAAAATGCGCCGGGAGAAGATATACTGGTAGATCAGGTGGTCTGGGAACTGTTGCGACTTACAAGCATAGTGTAAGCTCAGGAGCTGCCACCTCAGAGCCAGCAGGGTTCATGGGCATCTGTGAGAATGCTTGGAATAGGTGATGTTTGTAATGCACCTGTTATGAATAGCAACACAGAATTATGGACCATATCAACCAAGGGCTCGCTTGCTTGTAGTACATGCACTGTCTATACAATGCAGGCATATTCTCCAGCTTGGATCGTATAAGAGAGTGGTACAAATGTAAAAGAAGCCATCTGTTTGATCCATAGGTGGTCTGCCACACACATTTTCGAACATGCTGTGCCTTAAAAGACTTATCTTGCAGTAGGCTAAGGTGCTCCTTGTAAGTCAGACGACTATTAACTGTGACGCCAGGAGAGTGCACACTGCACAGATCAGTCCAGAGGTACCTAAGTCTACTCCGTACAACAGTAGGGATACTCAGGGACAGTGCCATCTGTGGCAACTGTCGTTTGCAGGTGTTGATAGTGCAGGTGTTGCAGGTGCAGGTGTTGCAGGTGCAGGTGCCGTTGCAGGTGTTGATAGTGAGGTACACCAGATCGAGCAGTCATCCATGAAAATAAAATGTCCAACAGACTGCAGGAGGACATCACCAATGTCGTTTATCATAAGAGCATACAGCGGAACACTTAAAACACCTCCTTGAGGTACACCGTTTTGCTGCAAGAAAACTGGTTCCCTACATCATTACATGCACAGAAAAACAAATATGGTACAAACTTCTGCATAAGTCAGCCCATAGTGCAATGTATACCATATTTTAAAGCTTTTAAAAGAAGCTTTTGTGTTGTCAAATGTGATGTGACATCATAGGCACCTGAAGGGCACCACCCCTTTCTGGGCTGTTAGTAGGGTAAAGGTCTGGCATGTCAAAATGCTGCACTATTTATGCTGTAAGCAATATATTAGTGCTTTAGTGTGTCAATATTGTATCACATAAGTTCAGTATTTTGATGAGCCAGTAATTGGACCCGTTATACCCCAATGCAAATGGGCAGGGCTGGTGTTAGAAATTGATAAAGTAAAGAAAAGTCAGGGCCTATTTTAAGGGAAAGCCACTGGGGGGGGGGGGGGGGGGCAAAAAGGTATCCCCATTTTTGGGGCACCTTTTTGTGGCAAAAGGTACCCCTTATTTTTCCTCCGCGGATTTGGGCCAGTCACTTGATTTTGGTATTCGAGCTTAAGAAATTCACTTTCCGAATTCACAAAAATTGATTTTTTTGGACATTTTTCCGAGAAAAAAACAAATTGGGGGGTAAAAAAAAAAATCAAAAAATCACAAATCCGAGACAGCCATTTGGAAGAAAATAAAATTTCCTTTTTTTGACGTTTTTATTTGCAATTTGCTTTGAAACTCTATGTTTACGATTTTCCCAACTTTTATTGTTTTTCCACCAAAAATGGCATGACATGACGTCATTAAAACGTTATTATCTCCCAAAATACTACATAAATTTAATTGAAATTTAGTGAGAAGACTTAATAATTAGTGCAGTATAAGGTACTGCAAGTTTCACGTTGATATCTCTCACAGTTCTAAAGTTATTGAGAAAATACGGGAGGGGGCAAATTCTCCCCCCCCCTCCCAGCGGGGCGCGTGTCACCGGGGCTGCATGAATTGCATCAGGTGTGCTGTGTTGTCCAGTGTTGGATTTTTCATTCCATGACCTGGTCCCGGAGAGTAAAAATCCAATGGTGGAGAGAAAAATTGTCAGGCAAAAAAAGTCAGGCAAGTTAAGATTTTCATTTTTGTTTTAATTATTTTACTTGGAAAGTAAAAAATCCTGATTTATAATGGATGTTAAATCCTTCTGAGGAAAATTGAATTATATTTTAACTACAATGTCAGTAAGATTAGGCGAAAAGAGAGCAAATTTCCTGAACAAATATGAAGAGAGCAAAATTCTTTGGACCCAAAAAGTCCAGAAAATGGCCCAAATTCCAAGGCTGGTGTTGTCTATCATTGAAAGCAAGGGATATATACAAACTTCAAATTCAATCACTTGAGAAAAGACAAAACTTCCGTTTTCATGAAGTTTTCTCCTAAGATCATTGTTTTTCACGGTCAGTGCAGGGAACGCGCAGGAGGGGGGGGGGGAATACTTGTATTGCATGCCCCCCCCCCAGATTCTTGTGTGTGTGTTTGTGGGGGGGGGGGGGGGGGGTTGCCCCTGATGTCCGCCCCTGGATCCGCCAGTGGGGGCGGATGCCATCCCCCTTAGATTTGTTTTGGAAATAGCGGAAAACGACGCCATTTCGAGCCGCCATTTTTGATACAACTGCTTGCCTATCAATTGCCAAAATCCTGTTAATTTGTTTACCTCGGGTCTCCTCAGGTCACGTCACTAAGTCAAGTCTAGTGATCCCACCTCCATAAAATGTGAGGTCGTGCCGCCGTAGCACATTGTTTGACCGATCAGTTGAATACTCACAGGATTTAAGCAGGTTACAAACACCTACAATTCTGCTATTTCGGATGATTTTTATATCGGTGACCTAAGGTGAAGTCTATTTTGTGACTTCCCAATTATAAGTCATTGGGGAAACATGAAAATGCATATAAATCCACAGGAAATGGCCAAATTTGCCCAATTTTCCCCAGAGTCTTTTCTTCTGCAAAATATTTTGCAAAATCTTTTGCAAAATATTTTGCAAAATCTTTTGCAAAATACAAAGATCCAGTGGCGGATCTAGGGTTGGGCAAAATGGGCAATTGCCCCCCCCCCCCGCCCAAACCGCCTGAAATCGGCGCAAGATTGACATGTCCTGATATAGAAGAAAATCTCAGCAACTTTTACTAAGGAAAGTTTTAGGCCGATCGGTTTCAATCTTGCAGGATTTGATAAGATGATAGATACATACAATTTGTTTATCTCGGATTTTTTAAATTTATATCGGTGACATAAGGTCAGGTCAATTTCGTGACCGCCAATACTGTTTTGTCAATAACTATCGACATAATGACGATAGAGAAGTCAAAACGGTACCAATGTGTTTGTCTCGTCGAGACACGTCCCCCAATATGCAACATGATCAAATTGGGTCACCACTTGCCCTTGACCTGTGATCAAATTTCTCAGTTGACCTAACCTAGTCAACATTAACATGATTCAAAGCGCCTTGACGAGACAAACATGATGGCATCAAACGTAATGCTTCATCTTCATTAGGTAAAAAGTTATTTGTGAAAAACAGTTTTGCCAAAAAAATAACATTTTTGACATTTGATGACCTCTGGAGCCTAAACTATTGACCTGAGCTAAAATCTGAGGACACCCTGTCGATTTCATTTTTCAAGAGCTTTCCATTACTTTTCCGTTTGTTCCTAGCTATCATAGTTCATGTGATATCTGGGGATTTCTGGAGCGAAGTCCTAAAACTGTAAAATCTGACCTTTGATCACCTCTGGTGACCTCAATATTGACCTGACCTAAAAACAAATATCGATATACTTTCCATAGAGCTTGTCTCGACCTATCTAACACTGTTTTTTGCTTGTTACGTTGCGTGGTTTTCGAGATTATAGGGGGGGGGGGCGTTTCGACGCCCCCCTCCCTCGAACTCGGCTCCTATGGGACGTACACCAAGCCCGAAAACATCGCTCGAAAGCTTTTCCAAAGGCATTTTGAAGCTATTTCGTCATTTTCTTAACAGGTCCATATTGAGGTCACCAGTGTCCATCAAAGTTCAAATTTTCGATTTTTAGGACTTCACTCCAGAAACCTCCAGATATCACAGGAACTATGCTAGCTAGGAACAAACGAGAAAAAAAACAATGGAAAGCTCTTGAAACATTCAATCGCCACGGATCGCCACGTGTCCTCAGATTTCAGCTCAGATCAATAGCTTAGGCTCCAGAGCTCATCAAATGTAAACAAACTATTTTTTAGCAAAAGAGTTTTCACAAATTACTTTTTACCTGAATATGATAAGGAAATAATGTTGACGTCATCGTGTTTGTCTCGGCAAGGCACTTCGAATCATATTCATGGTGACCAGGTTAGGTCAACTTAGATATTTGACCTCAGGTCAAGGTCAAGTGGTGACCCAATTAGGTCATGCTGGACATTGGGAGACGTTCCTCGACGAGACAAACAATTGGTGGCAGTTTCACTTATCTATCTTTGTTTTGTCGAGAGTTATTGACACAAAAGTGTTGGTGACCTCGGATGACCTCGGCTGACCCTGTAGGGGTCACTGAACGAAAATTGCACCTGGGTCTTCAAGAATGTCCTATGATAACATGATCTAGAAGGAATTCGGCTGATATCGTGCGTATCCTCAGAATAGGAAGCATTTGAATATTTCCCCATTGACTTATAATGGGTAAGGTCACGAAATTGACCCGACCTTAGGTCACTGATAAACATCCGAGATTTACGAATTGTAGGCACCCAGGACTTTATAAAATCCTGTAAGTACGATGCCTATCGGCCAAAAACTGTGGCTATGGTGTGACCACAAACTTTTTTGGAGCTGGGGTCACATGACTTGGTCTACTCCTGACTTCGACAGGCCATATATCCAGATGACAATAAGGTAAGGTATGGTATATGTCCTAACCTTGGATTGTACATGCTATCAGAAATCAGAACAGGCACGTAGCCAAGGGGAGGGCGGCGGGAGCGGCCGCGGCCGCCCCCGCCCCCCCCCCCCCTAGAGGCCAGGAGGGCCTTTTTGGCGCGCGAGGGCCCTTTTCGGCGCGCGCAGCGCGCAGAAAAGGGCCGACGAGACCGCGCGAAGCGCAGTATCATAGGCTCTTTACTACACGAAGCGTGGTCTTTAGAGAGTTTAGCGGACTTCAGAGGCCCTTTAGGGCCACCAGGGCCCTCTCTGAAAGACCAGAGGGACCCTTGGACGTTCAAAAGAGCCCTGTGCATGTCAGAGGGGCCCCTGGCAAGACCGAAAGGGCCCCTAAGTGGGTCAGAGGGCCCCCTGAGCACGTCAAATGGGCCCCCTGAACACGTCGAATTGGCCCCTAGCCAGCACAGAGGGGCCCCTGGGCAGGTTGAGAGGCCCTGAGCATGGCGACAGGGCGACAAAGCGGCCAGCGCAGTCCTTTGCCAGGCCATAAGGGCCCATGAGCAGGTTGGAGGGCCCCTGGACAGACCAGAGGGCCCCTGGGAAGTTAAGAGGGCCCCTGTGCAGGTCAGATGGGCCCTGACCAGACCTAAAGGGCCCCTAGGTGGGTCAGAAGGGCCCCTGAACATGCCGAATGAGCCCCTAGCCAGCACGGAGGGGCCCCAGGGCAGGTCGGATGGCCCTCGGAGCATGTCGCAAGGCGCCAAAGCAGCCAGCGCAGTCCCTTGCTAGGTCGGAAGGGCCCCTTATAAGGTTAAAGGGCCCCTGGAGAGACCAGAGGGCTCCCGGGAAGATAAGAGGGCCCTGTGCATGTCAGAGGGGCCCCTTGCAAGACCGAAAGGGCCCCTGAGCGGGTCAGAGAGCCCCTGAGCACGTATAATGGGCCCCCTAAACACGTCGAATGGGCCCCCTGAACACGTCAAATGGGCCCCCTGAACACGTCGAATGGGCCCCCTGAACACGTCGAATGGGCCCCCTGAACACGTCGAATGGGCTCCTAGCCAGCACGGAGGGCCCCAGGGCAGGTCGGAGGGCCCCTTGAGCATGTTGACAAGGGCGACAAAGCAGCCAGCGCAGGCCGACCAGAAGAATCGCTGGGCCGATCGGAGGGGCTCCTGGGCAAGTCAGAGGGGCCCCTGGCTAGACCGAAAGGGTCCCTGGGCCGGTCGGAAGGCCCCTTGAACATGCCAGATGAGTTCCTAGCCAGACTGGAGGGGCCCCTGAGCAGGGGCGGCGGATGGTGGGGGCAGGGTACCCAAAATTCCCCCCAGTCAAAAATCCTGGGGGCAAAGGGTAGTTTTGCCCCCCCCCCCCAGATTTTAGCCTGCTCAATCTGGGGCAACATGACCCTTCCCATCCCCAGGATTTTCATTTGAGGGGGGATTTTGGGTACCCTGCGCCCTGCAATCCACCGCCCCTGCCCCTGAGCATGTCAACAGGGAGACAAAGCAGCCAGTGCAGTCCCTGGCCAGGTCAGAAGGACCTCTGAACCGGCCGAATGGGCCCCTTGACACACAAGAGGGGCTTCTTGGAAGGTCAGAGGAGTCTCTGGTGAGACCGGAAGGGTCAAAGCACGTAGAGATCACATATGAAGATTAAATACAAAGAGAACTTACTCCACAATACAAATATTAAAAGCAGAGCTTTCACGTATATTGTAACACCCTTCGTCATGGTGCTACAATATACCTGAAATATCCAATTTCATTTTTTTCCTGTAGTGTAAGCCCTATTTGTATTATATATATATATATCACCCACTCCACATCATGTCTTTTCGCTTTGCTGATCCCAGATGAGTCCCTGAACAGGTCGGGAGGGCGTAGAAAAGGTCAGAGGGGCCCCTAGACGATCTGAAGGGACCTTGGGCCTTTCAACAGTAAGAATACAGTTGTACAGGGAATCAAACTCAAAATTTTTGCACCGCTCCGCGCCACAATTTAACTACAAATTCAATTATATGCGGTTAGGAAAAAATCTGTCAGTTTCTCGGCGCATATATGTGTTATGTTGCTACTTTCCTATATTATTGGGCAAAATAGTTCATTTTAGCACCTTTTCCCCACACTTTTAAACGCACAATATAGCAGTTTTAGAGGTCTGCACCATACACAATGAGATGCATTGATGAGAAAGCAACCCAGGGCATAATACTCAAAATTTGTGCGCCGCTCCGCGGCACAATTTGTTTAAGAGTTCCAGGTCTTGAGCTTAAAAAAATATTCCAAGTTTGTATAGCTGATTCCAAATTTGCGCCGCTGGTTCCAAAGTTGATGTGGCAGTTTGCTAACTTCAGCTCCTAAACGTTGGTATGGCCTATGCCATACCTGCCATACTGCATTTTCCAGCCTTGTAACATGCCTTTTCATGCATTTTTTTTTGGGGGGGCCTTTCAACGCTCGGGAAGGGGCCCTTTTGAGGCGCCGCCTCCCCCTGGACGAAATCCTGGCTATGTGCCTGAATCAGAATGCAGACGATACTGACTCACTGTGCTTCAGTGCCTCAGTATTGTTTACATTCTGATTTGACAACATGAAAAGTCTGATGTTAAGATGTGTCCAGGGTTACAGTAGTTTACACTTTACCCTATGGCCTACCTCTACCACAATAAATATATTTGGACACACTGGCTATGTGCTCACTCATTAAATACTTATCTGACTCTAAACAGCCTTTTGTTCAACATATTCTTTTCAGATTACAAAAAAAACATTAACGCATGAAAAACAACTGAAAGCTATTAACAAATATTTGAAAGAAACACATCACATTGATTTTTACAGGGCTGTCCAACCCTGTGCTTCCTAAGAAATCCTAGGTTATGTCCAAGCTAGGTGGGGGTGGCTAGGTTGAAAACAATTTGAGAAACCATGATAAAATTATTTGGAAATGAAAAAACTGATGATGAGCTCACTCATTGGATGAATCTTCTTTGACTTTAAGCAATCTTTTGTTAACATGCATTTCTTTCGAAGTACTACTAAAGGTCAAGAAGGTATGCAAAACAGCTGAAAGCTTACTAAAAAATATTTGTAGGAATGCATAAATTCTTACAGGACCTTTCAACTCCAACACCGTGCTTCGTAAAAAAAAAAAATATCCTAGGTTCCGTCTCCTCCCATGACAATGAAGACTCGTTGTTACGTGTGTGAAGACAGCGACAGATTCACATTCTGTGACAGATTCGCGGACCCCTCAGAATCATCTACAACTCTACAGAAAGATAGACAAGAGCATGTAAATCAACATGGTGAAATTTTTTTCACCCTACATATGTTAGTTTGGCGTCTAAACTAAAAATAGAGTTCGCCAGCGACATATTCGAGTTTTGGCGGACCCCTTCGATTTTCATGAAAATCGGTGTCCAGATGGAGTTTTAAGCGTTAATGAACGTGGTGAAATCCGTTCCACCCTACATATGACAGTTTAGCGTCTAGACGCCAAATAGAGTTTTTGAGTTTTGGCGGACCCCTTCGAATTCCATTAAAATCAATGTCAAGATAGAGCTTCAGGCATCGATTAACATGGTTCAATCCGTTTCACCCTACATATTATAGTTTGGCATCTAGACGCCAATAGAGTCCACCAGCGACAGATTCGAATTTTGGCGGACCCCTTCGAATTCCATGAAAATAAATGTCCAGATAGAGCTTCAGGCGTAGATTAACATGGTTAAATCCGTTTAACCCTACATATGATAGTTTGGCATCTAGACGCCAATAGAGTCCACCAGCGACATATTCGAATTTTGGCGGACCCCTGCGAATTCCATGAAAATCAATTCCCAGATAGAGTATCAGGCGTAGAATAACATCGTGAAATCCGTATCACCCTACATATGATAGTTTGGCATATAGACACCAATAGAGTCCTCCAGCGACATATTCGAATTTTGGTGGACCCCTTCGAATTCCATGAAAATCAATGTCCAGATAGAGTATCAGGCGTAGAATAACATCGTGAAAACTGTTTCACCCTACATATGATAGTTTGGCATCTAGACGCCAATAGAGTCCACCAGCGACAAATTCGAATTTTGGCGGACCCCTTCGAATTCATGAAAATCAATGTCCAGATAGAGCTTCAGGCGTAGATTAACATGGTTAAATCCGTTTCACCCTGCATATGATAGTTTGGCATCTAGACGCCAATAGAGTCCACCAGCGACAGATTTGAATTGTGGCGGACCCCTTCTAATTCCATGAAAATCAATGTCCAGATAGAGCTTCAGCGTAGATTAACTTGGTTAAATCTGCTTCACCCTACATATTATAGTTTGGTATCTAGACGCCAATAGAGTCCACCAGCGACAGATTCGAATTTTGGCGGACCCATGCGAATTCCATGAAAATCAATTTCCAGATAGAGTATCAGGCGTAGAATAACATGGTTAAATCCGTTTCACCCTACATATGATAGTTGGCATATAGAGTATAGACGCCAATAGAGTCCGCCAGCGACAGATTCAAATTTTGGCGGACCCCTTCGAATTCCATGAAAATCAATGTCCAGATAGAGTATCAGGCGTAGATTAACATGGTTAAATCCGTTTCACCCTACATATGATAGTTTGGCATCTAGACACCAATAGAGTCCACCAGCGACAGATTCGAATTTTGGCAGAGCCCTGCGAATTCCATGAAAATCAATTTCCAGATAGAGTATCAGGCGTAGAATAACATCGTGAAATCCGTATCACCCTACATATGATAGTTTGGGATATAGACGCCAATAGAGTCCGCCAGCAACAGATTCGAATTTTGGCGGACCCCTTCGAATTCCATGAAAATCAATGTCCAGATAGAGTATCAGGCGTAGAATAACATCGTGAAAACCGTTTCACCATACATATGATAGTTTGGCATATAGACGCCAATAGAGTCCGCCAGCGACAGATTCGAATTTTGGCGGACCCCTGCGAATTCCATGAAAATCAATGTCCAGATAGAGCTTCAGGCGTATATTAACATGGTTAAATCCGTTTCACCCTACATATGATAGTTTAACATCTAGACGCCAATAGAGTCCACCAGCGACAGATTCGAATTTTTGGCGGACCCCTGCGAATTCCATGAAAATCAATTTCCAGAATAAAGTATCAGGCGTAGAATAACATCGTGAAATCCGTATCACCCTACATATGATAGTTGTGCATATAGACGCCAATAGAGTCCTCCAGCGACATATTCGAATTTTGGCGGACCCCTTCGAATTCCATGAAAATCAATGTCCAGATAGACTATCAGGCGTAGAATAACATCGTGAAAACCGTTTCACCCTACATATGATAGTTTAGCATATAGACGCCAATAAAGTCCGCCAGCGACAGATTCGACTTTTGGCTG
>JAXIVJ010012192.1:0-35000 GCA_036785665.1 Chirona hameri | reverse complement strand
GGACGGCGGAGGGGGAGTGGTGTGAAAAGAGGGCGGGGCGGGCAGGTGGAGCTGAGGTTCTGGGTGATGCGAAGAACACAGTATAGCGATGGCACATCCAGCGGTGGTACGGGTGGTACGGGTTACGGAAACCGTGCCAGAAAGCTGGAAGAGGGCGGAAGTCCTCCCGCTGTATAAAAGGAACGACTCTTCGGATCCGGTGAATTGCAGACCCATCACAATTGTAAGTTTAATTTGCAAAATCGTTGAGAAAATCGTGCATGTTCAACTCACAAAATATATGAAGGATAATTGTTTATTTAGTAATGATCAGCATGGTTTCCTTTCAAACCATTCCACGTCTACAGCGCTCCTGACCATGACAGACGAAATTATTAAGGGAATGGATAGATCAGAAATTTATTTACTAGCTCTATTGGATTTGAGTCGTTTTGATGTTGTCGACCATAGCACTATTCTGCAAAAATTAGAGCTTTTACAGGTCAGAACTGGATGGTTTAAAAGCTACCTTGAAGGTCATACTCAAAAAGTGCGCGTAGGGGAAAGTCTATCCAAATCATTACCAATCTCAATAGGCTGCTTCCAGGGTACAGTTTTAGGAAGTTTGTTGTTTAACATCTTAACCCGCGAGATACTGGGGGGGGGGGGCTATTTTTTGCCCCCCCCCTCCCGTTATTTTGCAATAACTCTTACACGAACACCGATATCGTCACCAAACTTGCGGTACCTTCTCTCACATCAATTCTACACATATTGGCAAAAGGAAAAATATGAGGTTATGATAGGTCAACCGGGAATGACGTCAGAGTGACGTCATGTTCTTCGGTTTTGGTTGCAGAATAATGGTTTGCGGAAAACGCTGTTAAAGGTACGATGTTTGAGATAAACTCAATTGTCTTAAATCAAATTACTGACAATGGACTGGGCTATCAAACTGCTATATCGGAATTTTGAGGTTTTTTTAATTCAAAATTTTGAGAAATCCAAATACATTTTTTTTTGTTCTTACAAAATTTTCAAGAAAAATCCGAATTACCCAAAAACTGGAATATATGTGATCGAGACGTGTGTGGTGAATATGTGTACCAAATTTGAAGTCGATATCTTGCAAAAATGACTGAGTTATGACCTATAAATAACAAAAATCGACCACCTCTCACAGCATTACTATGTATAAAAAAGCGCATTTCCATTTTTGCTTTTTACTCTTATTTATATGGAACAAACAATGTTTTAAGGACATTTTACGCGTTCTAGACGATAAACAAACCCATAAACATGTGTTACAACGCCTAATGACCGTAATCTGCAGTTTTACCTCGTGACCTCGGATGACCTTGACCTGACCCAAGGTCATAAACAGCTTAGAAAGGTACTTAGAAGTGTCAGACACACGAATCATACCGATTTATCGACAGCTTATGCGTTTAATATCGCAATTGTGCGCGACAGTTCCATCCATCGAGACCTTTTGACACGGTCAAGCATTTTGTACTTGACCTGACCTGTGACGTCATCGGTGACCTCGAGGTCAACAATATTATGTTTCCCTCGACAAATTTCTCAGGGCTATCGAATGCCGTTTGAATTTTTACATTCGCTCCGGTAGTTCCGGAGATCCGAGGGGGGTGGATAGCCCCTCCCCCCAGTAAGTCGCGTTATGAAATATACCCCAGTAACTCGCGGGTTAAGTAATGACATTGCATCTTACATCCCGTCTTCTATTAGTGGCTTCCGCGTCACTCTCATTCGATATGCAGAGGACACACAATTAGCTATTACGGGACCACGTGACCAAATACGAGACATGGAGAGTGCCATGGAGCACGTTCTAGGCATTTTGAGCAACTGGTTTTTTTCAAAACGGGATGATGGTTAATGCAGCTAAAACAGAACTGATGGTATGTGGTGACAGGCGTCAGATTGCTCGGATAGGAATTATGCCGAAGGTGAGATTTATGGGTGAGGACCTGCTGTGCTCGGAAAGTGTTAAGAATTTAGGTATGATTATGGACTCAACTCTGTCGTGGCAACCGCACGTGAAACATGTCATACATGTCAAACATGTCATGTTTGGTATTCTTATCGGAATCCTCCATGCCAAACACGTTCTGCCAGCTTCTGTCCTGCCCCGTATAGTGGATTCTCTGGTGATCTCTCACATTAGATATTGTACTAAAGTATATGGTAGTGCTAGCAAAAGTGTTATTCAGGAACTTCAAAAGGAGCTCAGCTTTGCTGCACGAGTCATTTCTGGTCGCCGGAAATACGATCATGTTTCAGATGTCCTAAAGGAGTTAGGCTGGCTCACTGTTCCGAAACTTGTAGAATATTTTGATTTATGTATGATGCACAAGATTTTAACGTTAAACCTGCCGGTCGGACTGCGCCAAAGCCTGCCATTTAACCATCAATCAGGCTTGCGACAAACGCGACAATCATCTCACCTATCGCTTGTTCGTCCCCGCAATAACCATGAAAAGCGCACCTTCATATACCGTGGATCCAAACTGTACGATCGCTATGCCATTAACAATCATCTACATCATCTTAGTGTGTGTACTTTTAAAAGGCATGTAAGAGAAATATTGACTGAAGCTTCTTGATCTATTGACGCAGCTTCTTAACAATTGTTTGCGACGCAAATGGTGTGCTACACCAATGTATGAAGAAGGTATTAAAATAGCCCTATTGTGTGTAAATACCTGATGACGTGAAATAAATAAATAAATAGATAAGCAAAGCAAAAACCCTGGAATCCCATTGTGTGTAGTGCATTCAACCCCTCGGCACATGACGGTATACGTCTCCTCTGTAATTCAAACCCTCGGCACATGACGGTATACACCTCCCCTGCAATTCAAACCCTCGGCACATGACGGTATACACCTCCCCTGTAATTCAAACCCTCGGCACATGACGGTATACGCCTCCCCTGTAATTTAAACCCTCGGCACATGACGGCATACGCCTCCCCTGTAATTCAAACCCTCGGCACATGACGGTATACGCCTCCCCTGTAATTTAAACCCTCGGCACATGACGGTATACGTCTCCTCTGTAATTCAAACCCTCGGCACATGACGGTATACACCTCCCCTGTAATTCAAACCCTCGGCACATCACGGTATACGCCTCCCCTGTAATTCAAACCCTCGGCACATGACGACATACGCCTCCCCTGTAATTCAAACCATCGGCACATGACGGTATACGCCTCCCCTGTAATTCAAACCCTCGGCACATGACGGTATACGCCTCCCCTGTAATTTAAACCATCGGCACATGACGGTATACGCCTCCCCTGTAATTTAAACCCTCGGCACATGACGGTATACGTCTCCTCTGTAATTCAAACCCTCGGCACATGACGGTATACACCTCCCCTGTAATTCAAACCCTCGGCACATGACGGTATACGCCTCCCCTGTAATTCAAACCATCGGCACATGACGGTATAGTCTCCCCTGTAATTCAAACCCTCGGCACATGACGGTATACGTCTCCTCTGTAATTCAAACCCTCGGCACATGACGGTATACGCCTCCTCTGTAATTCAAACCCTCGGCACATGACGGTATACGCCTCCCCTGTAATTCAAACCATCGGCACATGACGGTATACGCCTCCCCTGTAATTCAAACCCTCGGCACATGACGGTATACGCCTCCCCTGTAATTCAAACCCTCGGCACATGACGGTATACGCCTCCTCTGTAATTCAAACCCTCGGCACATGACGGTATACGCCTCCCCTGTAATTTAAACCCTCGGCACATGACGGTATACGCCTCCCCTGTAATTCAAACCCTCGGCACATCACGGTATACGCCTCCCCTGTAATTCAAACCCTTGGCACATGACGGTATACGCCTCCCCTGTAATTCAAACCTTCGGCACATGACGGTATAGTCTCCCCTGTAATTCAAACCCTCGGCACATGACGGTATACGTCTCCTCTGTAATTCAAACCCTCGGCACATGACGGTATACGCCTCCTCTGTAATTCAAACCCTCGGCACATGACGGTATACGCCTCCCCTGTAATTCAAACCATCGGCACATGACGGTATAGTCTCCCCTGTAATTCAAACCCTCGGCACATGACGGTATACGTCTCCTCTGTAATTCAAACCCTCGGCACATGACGGTATACGTCTCCTCTGTAATTCAAACCCTCGGCACATGACGGTATACGCCTCCCCTGTAATTCAAACCCTCGGCACATGACGGTATACGCCTCCCCTGTAATTCAAACCCTCGGCACATGACGGCATACGCCTCCCCTGTAATTCAAACCCTCGGCACATGACGGTATACGCCTCCCCTGTAATTTAAACCCTCGGCACATGACGGTATACGCCTCCCCTGTAATTCAAACCCTCGGCACATGACGGTACACGCCTCCCCTGTAATTTAAACCCTCGGCGCATGACGGTATACGCCTCCCCTGTAATTCAAACCCTCGGCACATGACGGTATACGCCTCCCCTGTAATTTAAACCCTCGGCACATGACGGTATACGCCTCCCCTGTAATTCAAACCCTCGGCACATGACGGCATACGCCTCCCCTGTAATTCAAACCCTCGGCACATGACGGTATACGCCTCCCCTGTAATTCAAACCCTCGGCACATGACGGTATACGTCTCCCCTGTAATTCAAACCCTCGGCACATGACGGTATACGCCTCCCCTGTAATTCAAACCCTCGGCACATGACGGTATACGCCTCCCCTGTAATTTAAACCCTCGGCACATGACGGTATACGCCTCCCCTGTAATTCAAACCATCGGCACATGACGGTATACGCCTCCCCTGTAATTGAAACCCTCGGCACATGACGGTATACGCCTCCCCTGTAATTCAAACCCTCGGCACATGACGGTATACGCCTCCCCTGTAATTCAAACCCTCGGCACATGACGGTATACGCCTCCCCTGTAATTCAAACCCTCGGTACATGACGGTATACGCCTCCCCTGTAATTCAAACCCTCGGCACATGACGGTATATGCCTCCCCTGTAATTCAAACCCTCGGCACATGACGGTATACGCCTCCTCTGTAATTCAAACCCTCGGCACATGACGGTATACGTCTCCCCTGTATACAGAGCTCGCAAACGTAACGGGGCCGCCCTACGTTCGATGATCGTGCTTTGTACTGTACGACACTGTACAACAATGGACTGACGCCAGTTCGCTGTCAATCCGCTGTCAATCCGCTGTCAATCCGCTGTCAATCCGCTGTCAATCCGCTGTGTTCGCTGTCAAGCAGCCGAATGCCTCACCCGATTACCTCA
This sequence comes from Chirona hameri, assembly GCA_036785665.1. Taxonomy (NCBI): domain Eukaryota; kingdom Metazoa; phylum Arthropoda; class Thecostraca; order Balanomorpha; family Balanidae; genus Chirona; species Chirona hameri. The sequence continues at coordinate 29,696 of JAXIVJ010012192.1, read as the reverse complement.
CCCGAGTACCACTGACAATTGCTTACTGCTGAACTACTGCTTACTGCTGAGCTACTGCTTACTGCTTACTGCTGAACTACTGCTTACTGCTGAACTACTGGTTACTGCTGAACTACTGCTTACTGCTGAACTACTGCTTACTGCTGAGCTACTGCTTACTGCTGAGCTACTGCTTACTGCTGAACTACTGTTTACTGCTGAGCTAGAGAGAAGATACACTTTTTACCATTTTACTGCCAACGGGCTTCGCGCGTATTTGTGTGTCAACATGCAGGGTGCCCAGTGTCTTGCATTTTTACTTATATTGCCATTTGTGGCGCCCGCTGCTCGATGGCTACACGGCCATCGTTCTGTCAGATCTGACATATGGTTTCGCGACACAGCCATAGTTCTGTCAGATCTGACAGATGGTTTGGCGACACGGCCATAGTTCTGTCCGATCTGACAGATGGTTTGGCTACACGGCCATAGTTCTGTCCGATTGGACAGATGGTTTGGCTACACGGCCATAGTTCTGTCAGATCTGACAGAGATGGTTTGGCGACACGGCCATCACGTTCTGTCAGATCTGACTGAGTAGTAGTCATAATTCGTGCGATCAAGGCCAGATCCAGAACGGCTCAAATTTGGTTTGGGGGCAAATCTGAACAACTTTTACAAGATTGCAGGAAGATTTCAAATTTCGCTTCTTTGTACATTAAAGGAAATAGTTCACCTTCGTATTTTTTTCTTCAGAACACGATTTTATTATATTTTTGAATACAGTTTCTTTTTTTATTTTCAAAAATGATCCTACATCGCGCCAATTCAGGACAGAAGGTCGTAAATCATTAATGTTATGGTGTGCGCTATTGGTCTGCGCATGCTCCATGGCAGTGCTGGCACTTTCAGACGGTACGGTACATCATATATGCGCCGAATTCCTTCGCCAAAAAGTCAAATATCTTCGGCTGGAGAGTCTTTTTCAGTCAAGGAAACTTGCAGATAGGGGTTTCCCAACATGGGCTACAAAACAGCTATCTCAGTTTAAAACTAATGTTGAAGGTGAACTATTTCCTTTAAACAAACTTATTTCAAAACAAGGTTTCCAAGGCTGATTATAATTCCTTTAAAATTAGGTAATTTCTCCATTTGCGGCCGATTTCATTAGTTGTTAGGGCATGCTCGCAACACCACATCGGATAACACGTTACAGCGCAGTAGTGATGGCATTCGGTGACCAAAATTTTGGTATACAAAATAATTGCCAATACTGAATCGGTTACTGGTCGGTCAGAAAACATATTTAAAAAAAATATTTTGGGTATTTGTTTTCGGTCAAGCAAGTCAGCGATATGCATCAGACTTTATGGGTTTATATATGGGTCACCCTTTTCCAAGAATTTGGGTATATTCTGCAGGTTTCTAGCTGGGAAATAAGAATGTCAGGATACACCGTTTCTTTGTGGTGCCAGGGGTGATGGGCTCTGTGTTGTTTTCATTTTTTGATAATGTTAACCATTTTGATGGAATAATAACTAAATTATTGAATTATTGCGTTTAGTGATTAGGGAATTTTCAGAGCATTATTTTTACTGCGTCAACATTTGCTAAATAAAGTACGAAATGAGAACACGTGTATGTGATAACAATGTTTGAGATAATGCTACTCCTTTCCAGTTATATCAGAGTCGTGGCCGCACAGACCTCTCGGCTCAAGCACAGACTTCTCGGCTCAACATCCCAACGGTGTGTTGCCAACGGGTCTCACAATCGGATCAGCGGGTCTCAGCCAACGGGTCAGCGGGTCTCAGCCAACGAGTCTCACAATCGGGTCAGCGGGTCTCAGCCAACCAGTCAGCGGGTCTCAGCCAACGAGTCTTATAATCAAGGTAAGCACCAATTAACCGAGTGTTGCCAAATCCGGCGCCCTGGAGCTGCCAGATCTGCGTCTGGCAGCTCACTGCCGTCATTCACGGGTCAGTCGATCTGGCAACACTGCCTGCCTGGGGCGGCGGCCCTCACAAGCGCTGCCAAACTTCCCTGTCATCTGCCAGGATCAGACGCAGCAGTGGCGGCGGCGGCACTCAAGCGGTCCGGAGGGATTGAGGAGCCGACGACTAACATGTTCAGGTGTTTAACGGTGTTCTATATTGATGTCGTTGGAATTATTTTAAGATAAAAACGAGAGAAATCAGGTCGGGAAGGAGGAAGTCGTCAATTCATCTCAATCTGAATTTGTTTTAATTATGAATGAACTGTGTTGAACGATTTGTCTGCAATCACTAATTACCGGTTACACAAATGTATGCCATCTCTGTTCTCTGTTCTTTGGTAAGGCTACGCGATATGAGAATACGCCGCTTTGAACCTAAAATATTAGGGAAAACCTGCCACGCATTCTTTCTGTCTTTTTCCGTCGCGACAGACGTCATATTTACAGTGACATTCAGTGTTGTAATTAACCCTCGCCAGTGCAGGGTCCGATACCTACTGACCGTGGGGGGAGGGGGAGGGGGAGGAGACAGACGTCATATTTACAATGACATTCAGTGTTGTAATTAACCCTCGCCAGTGCAGGGTCCGATACCTACTGACCGTGGGGGGAGGGGGAGGGGGAGGGGGAGGGGGAGGAGACATACGTCATATTTACAGTGACATTCAGTGTTGTAATTAACCCTCGCCAGTGCAGGGTCCGATACCTACTGACCGTGGGGGGAGGGGGAGGGGGAGGGGGAGGGGGAGGAGACATACGTCATATTTACAATGACATTCAGTGTTGTAATTAACCCTCGCCAGTGCAGGGTCCGATACCTACTGACCGTGGGGGGAGGGGGAGGGGGAGGAGACAGACGTCATATTTACAATGACATTCAGTGTTGTAATTAACCCTCGCCAGTGCAGGGTCCGATACCTACTGACCGTGGGGGGAGGGGGAGGGGGAGGGGGAGGGGGAGGAGACATACGTCATATTTACAATGACATTCAGTGTTGTAATTAACCCTCGCCAGTGCAGGGTCCGATACCTACTGACCGTGGGGGGAGGGGGAGGGGGAGGGGGAGGAGACAGACGTCATATTTACAATGACATTCAGTGTTGTAATTAACCCTCGCCAGTGCAGGGTCCGATACCTACTGACCGTGGGGGGAGGGGGAGGGGGAGGGGGAGGGGGAGGAGACATACGTCATATTTACAATGACATTCAGTGTTGTAATTAACCCTCGCCAGTGCAGGGTCCGATACCTACTGACCGTGGGGGGAGGGGGAGGGGGAGGGGGAGGGGGAGGGGGAGGAGACATACGTCATATTTACAGTGACATTCAGTGTTGTAATTAACCCTCGCCAGTGCAGGGTCCGATACCTACTGACCGTGGGGGGAGGGGGAGGGGGAGGGGGAGGGGGAGGAGACATACGTCATATTTACAGTGACATTCAGTGTTGTAATTAACCCTCGCCAGTGCAGGGTCCGATACCTACTGACCGTGGGGGGAGGGGGAGGGGGAGGGGGAGGGGGAGGAGACATACGTCATATTTACAGTGACATTCAGTGTTGTAATTAACCCTCGCCAGTGCAGGGTCCGATACCTACTGACCGTGGGGGGAGGGGGAGGGGGAGGGGGAGGGGGAGGAGACATACGTCATATTTACAGTGACATTCAGTGTTGTAATTAACCCTCGCCAGTGCAGGGTCCGATACCTACTGACCGTGGGGGGAGGGGGAGGGGGAGGAGACAGACGTCATATTTACAATGACATTCAGTGTTGTAATTAACCCTCGCCAGTGCAGGGTCCGATACCTACTGACCGTGGGGGGAGGGGGAGGGGGAGGGGGAGGGGGAGGAGACAGACGTCATATTTACAGTGACATTCAGTGTTGTAATTAACCCTCGCCAGTGCAGGGTCCGATACCTACTGACCGTGGGGGGAGGGGGAGGGGGAGGAGACAGACGTCATATTTACAATGACATTCAGTGTTGTAATTAACCCTCGCCAGTGCAGGGTCCGATACCTACTGACCGTGGGGGGAGGGGGAGGGGGAGGGGGAGGGGGAGGAGACATACGTCATATTTACAATGACATTCAGTGTTGTAATTAACCCTCGCCAGTGCAGGGTCCGATACCTACTGACCGTGGGGGGAGGGGGAGGGGGAGGGGGAGGGGGAGGAGACATACGTCATATTTACAATGACATTCAGTGTAGTACTTTACCCTCACCAGTGCAGGGTCCGATACCTACTGACCGTGCAGGGGGGAGGGGGGGGGGGACGACCCCCCTGGCAGCACCCTAATTAAGATAGAGCTTTTATTTATTTTAAAAAAAAACGAGAGTGTTGCTTGTGATAAGAGGCAGCTGTTGATACCCGATTTTAAGGTCATCGGTCATTAGGTGACCTCTGAGTTCATGTCAATGACACGGATGTCACCCAAATCGTGCATGTGTAGAGATTGTATTATAATCGAGCTACAAACGTGAATGAACATATCATTTATTTATTTCACTTCGTGAAGCATATCCGCTGCATGCAACGGCTATTATATGACTCGAGTCGAAACACGCTAAAATAATTGGGATTGGGTGACGCAACACTCATACTTCATGTACACATCACATAGCCCACAGAACAGATCGCAACACACTCTCTCATACACGAGTGCAGTGAGTCATAAGACTAGGTCTCACGCTCATGCTCCATCAGGTACTCTTTGAGCTTGCGTTTAAAACTATCGTAATTCAAACAACGCAGCTCAGACGGCAGCTCGTTCAGCTTCACTCAGCGATGGCCGTCATGGGCCACGGGGCCATGGCCAGAGGGGGGGCACGGGGCCATGGCCAACAAACAACCTGAAATCGGCGCAAATTTAACACATTTCCTGAGATAATATAAAATATAAGCAACTTTTACTAAGGAAAGTTTGTTTTAAATCAGTTATCGATGCACAAGCAAGCGAAAACCGATGAGTTTTCAGAGTTGTGTGAGACTTTTTGGGATCCCCCCACAAACTGACCCAAACCACCCATTCTGGATCCGCTATTGATGGCCGTGTACCAATAGCGACGCCTCTTCCCAGACTCAGGTCGATAGAGGGCGTCTCTGCATGCCACTCGGAGCATGCCACTCTGTCGGCTGTCTCTCCCGTGCACACTTTGCCTAGTTGTTAAACTTTCGGCAAAGTTTTGCGGCTCAGACGTAGTCAGCATTTGTATCAGTAACACTAGGTAGCAATACTTATACATGCTGTCTACATGAAGCCAGCCGAGGTCATCTATCACATCGCTCACATGATCGTATTTCCTCCGGCCAGAGACCGCAGCGAGTTGTCTCTGACCGGAGGAAGTTGTGCAAAATGGGTGCCAAATTTGAAATCAGCGTCACAAAATGTCTTAGAAACTATCAGAATCCAAAAACGTCATCTCAGGTCATCGGAGGTCAGTGACCTCGGTTGACCTGTGAAAGATAATATCCCCAGTTGAACATATAATTATATAAAATGTATGCCAAATTTGAAATCAGCGTCACATAATTTCCTAGAAACTGCCAGAGACGAAACAAGTCATCTCAGGTCCTTGGAGGTCACAATCTCAGTGGAAACAATAAATGTCACCTGTTAACACAGGTGTGGATATCCTCCTGAGCAACAAACACTCGGAAACTGCACAAGTTACAAGCATCGGTACAACGGGGCGCCAGTTGCGCCTGACATGACCTTGAGAAAGAGGTCATAGGTCACGGGTTATGGGGGGTAAAGTTTGAAATTGGCAGACAATGTGTTAACCCTATTCCTTGCTGGGGGGCAGATTCTGCCCCCCCCCCCGGTAGTTTTTCGCATGCTGCTTCTAAACCGTTAAGCCTAGCGTCCTGAAACTTTGTGACTTTTCCCAAAATTAAATAGCGCGTGTTGTGCCAAAATTTAGAAAAAAATCGGTCCAGCAGAGGCGGTTCCAGGCTCCTGTTTTGGGGAGGGTGTTACGAATGCGGTTTTGCGGCGCATACTTCCTTCGTGGTTTGCAGTGTAATAAATGCGTCAGAAACAATTCCAATGCAATATGCATCATAGATACAGGGATTGTACATGTTTTGGGGCAGAGGCGCACTCAGGATAAAAAATGGAAGGCGATACGCTCTCTCACATTAGGTCCAACTTCAAATTAGTAAGATGATAAAAGCGTTACGCGCATGGTGCCCCTCATGTTTTTTCCTGGATCCGCCTATGCGCAATATATAAAATTTAACAAATTACAGCATATAATTCCCACATGCGACGTTCATGACGTCTCAAACAATCACGAACAGCACATTTTTTTTTTGTCTCAGAAAATCCCCCCATTTTACATTCCCTGAATACGCCTATGACTTTTTTTGTCTTTATATATATTAAAGACCAGTACATTTGAAGCTCAAAAACGTTTGGGGCATGAAAATCGGTCGAGCCACGTGGCTGCAATGACCTTTCAAAAAACACCCACAATTTTCGGATTTTTTGCCCCCTGGCCCACCATTTTTTGACAAAACAAAAATTGCGGGGTCCAAAAGATAGATCTTGTCATGACGCATCGAATGGCGCTTTCCCATCGAAATCGACCAAGCGGTTCTCGAGATCTCTGGGGGGGGGGGGGCAGAATCTGCCCCCCCGCAGGTTAAAGGGAAATAATTACCTTTTTATTTTGTTAGCAACAATTTCTTAGGCTACCGTTATGGTTTTAAAATTATTTTATTTAAATTTAAGAATTAAATAAAATTATTCCCAAATTCAAAGTTGCAAGTTTGGAAAAAATACAAAACAAGTACCTTGTGTACTTCATGAAGGTCATTGACAGAATCGTCCTTCCCTACCATTGTTTACATCGAGTGCGGCATTTTTGGAGGCTCTGTGACGTTTCCGATCAAACTGATCCGTGAAGCATCCGTGATGCATGACTATCAGTAAAGTCATGAATAAAAACAACATGCAAACTATACCAACTCTATACCAACTCGAATGAAATAAGGGCGGAATTATTTGAATGGGGCAAGCAAGTATTCGCAAAGCACTCGGCACTGCGCCACAATAGCAAAAGGCGAGGGAAATGCATATTGGATACAATATTATTACGTCATAGGTTTCTGAAGTGTCAACTACTATGCAATACAGTGATCAAATATATTTAATAATGATTAACAAGAAAATCCGGTGTATCCGGAAAATCCGGAAAATCCGGTGTAAACGGTGTATCCTGACATTCTTATTTCCCAGCTAGAAACCTGCAGAATATACCCAAATTCTTGGAAACTTAAACTTAAAAATAATAATTTGAATAAATATTTTATTAGCTTTCAACTCAAAATCAGATATATTGTGCAATGCTACACAAGAATGGCACCAGTGACGTCATTAACGAAGCTTGCTACGGGACTTGGGTATACTAAACGGGAATATGGGATGATAACCTTTGACGATACCCGCTTCTCAGCATATAATCAGGAACAACTCGCCACAAATGGTTAAGTGCGCCGAGAAGCATGACAATGACTTTGTAAACAAATCGCCGACGCTAAATAGGTCGCCGTCGTTGTGCATCAATGAGCTTTCGATTTAATTGCCAGTTTTGTGTTATTGTTTGTTAGTTTTTTTGGGAAAAATATTATTTGTCATGATAATACAAAGCATAGTGTTATATACAGCCACAGACAAATTATACAAAACTCCTAATGTTGAAAACAAATGAATCTATTTTCAAAAATTGAGGGTCGCAACCACTAACTATGTCGCCGTTGATGTGCATCGATGAGCTTCCGATTTTATTGCCACTTTTTCCAATCGCTGTTAGTTTTAGAAGATCGCCGGGCATATAATCACAACAAGCAGAACGCACAATATATTTTCCACCCCATTGCGTAAAAAAAAACAATACGGGAAAAGCCCGCAGTTTGATGAGGACCAAAAGTACTTGCAAGTACCGGTCGTTAAAAGTGTGGAACGCTTATCAACTATAACTTGAAATATCTTTCGGTAGGAAAGTTTTCATGCAAAATGTGATGAATTTACAATATATTTTGGTCTCGTCTGGCGATTTCAAGTGCTAACTCCATTTTTGTGGGAAAAGGTCATTATTTCCCTTTAACGTAATTCTGGCCGCCCGCAGGGAATAGGGTTACATTGATCAAAAGTAGTGTATACTGCACGTTTCGTCGCAGTCAGCTGATAAATACCCGAGTTATTCCCGACAGAACCGAGGGACCTGGCATACCCCTTGCACTGCCGCGGGTTAAGCCTGATGGCCCCACAGCGGCCTCCGGGCGTTGGCGACCGACCCTGACCCTCGCGGCGAGGTGCCACCACCCGAACAGAAATAACCCAGACGTGCCACCACCCGAACAGAAATATCCCAGACGCAACGGTCACGTCACCCACAGTGGAGTGGCGTTACACGCATATGAAGTGACACACTGTGGACTGACGCCACACATCAGCAGAGTCAGATAGTGACGTGACACATCAGCAGAGTCATATAGTGACGTCACACATCAACAGAGCCATATAGTGACGTCACACATCAGCAGAGTCAGATAGTGGCGTCACACATCAGCAGAGTCAGATAGTGACGTCACACATCATAATAGTCAGATAGTGACGTCACATACCATCATATTCAGATAGTGACGCTTCACATCAGCAGAGTCATATAGTGACGTCACACATCATCATAGTCAGATAGTGACGTCACACATCCGCATATTCAGAGAACGACGTCACACATCATCATATTCATATAGTGACGTCGCATATCATCGTATTCAGATAGTGACGCTTCACATCAGCAGAGTCAGATAGTGACGTCCCATATCATCATAATCAGATAGTGACGCTTCACACCAGCAGTCAGATAGTGACGTCACATATCATCATATTCAGATAGTGACGCTTCACATCAGCAGAGTCAGAGAGTGGCGTCACACATCAGCAGAGTCCTGCTAGTGACGTCACACATCATCAGTCATATAGTGACGTCACACATCAGCAGAGTCCTGATGGCCAATGTGGCTCGTGGTGTTGGTCGAATCGGAGTTGTAAGGCTTCCAGGACTGTAGATTTGTTCACCTGCAAATGCTTGTGTTTAGCACTTTTCTTATCTTACGATATTCCTCGAAAACGATGTAGAATAGTTTGGTTTGGTAAAATGTCCGCACAATTCGTGAACTTTGCGAACAAACTGACATGACTTTAGCATTCATTTTCAAATGAATACTATTTTAATACAAACATAAGACAATAGTCATTTTATTTTATCTTAACGGGTACTTGTAATGATCAAAACTACATCTTCTCAGGTAGATCTGTTTCATACATTTCAATGAATATTGGCTCGGAATCTTTGGACACTGCTGCCGGGATCAAGGCTGCAGTGTCGGCTCTCCTCACCACGCTGATGAATGGTCTGCCGTGACTCACGAGTCCACCGTCAGCGGCTAATCTGCTCAGCAGCAGGGCGCCTGCTGTGTCTGCAGTAGCAGCAGCTAATCTGCTGAACAGCGGGCCGTCTGCTGTGTCTGCAGCAGCAGTAGCTAATCTGCTGAACAGCAGGGCGCCTGCTGTGTCTGCAGCAGCAGGCCGCCTGCTGTGTCTGCAGCAGCAGCAGCTAATCTGCTGAACAGCAGGCCGCCTGCTGTGTCTGCAGCAGCAGCAGCTAATCTGCTGAACAGCAGGGCGCCTGCTGTGTCTGCAGCATCAGGACGCATGTTATGTCTGCAGTAGCAGCAGCTAATCTGATGAACAGCAGGACGCCTGCTGTGTCTGCTGAACAGCAGGGCGCCTGCTGTGTATGCAGTAGCAGCAGCTAATCTGCTGAACAGCAGGCCGCCTGCTGTGTCTGCAGCAGCAGCAGCCAATCTGCTGAACAGCAGGGCGCCTGCTGTGTCTGCAGCAGCAGGACGCATGTTATGTCTGCAGTAGCAGCAGCTAATCTGATGAACAGCAGGGCGCCTGCTGTGTCTGCTGAACAGCAGGGCGCCTGCTGTGTCTGCAGAAGCAGCAGCTAATCTGCTGAACAGCAGGGCGCCTGCTGTGTCTGCAGCAGCAGGACGCATGTTATGTCTGCAGTAGCAGCAGCTAATCTGCTGAACAGCAGGGCGCCTGCTGTGTCTGCAGTAGCATGGTAACATGGTGCAGCTGAGACGTACTCTGGTGAACACACCTTCCCAACAACGGCAGGTAGCAGCTGCTCGCGGGGATACCCCAGCAACTTGAAGTTATACATTCAGCTATGACATTCATTCAGCTAAAAAGCTATACATTGTTATGTCATGATGATTTGACATTCGAATAACGCACTTAACCCTTACAACGTGACCAACAGCTGTTTCTAGCTGTCGGAAACATTCCGTGCTTGCCTTTGTCCCAATTTCTAAAATGACCTTCCCGGCTTGATCTGTGTGACACGAAATGTGCCAAAGGCACGCAGTGGACAAGGCTAAGGCTTCTGAAGTGATCTACACATGCCTCGTGAGTCGTGACAGGAACCTCGATGCATTCTGCACGTGCATGTCGATCAGGCGATAGTATTGTCACGTGCGTGCAATATTATCAGAGAAGGGATTTGTCATGGAAGCTAAAAACATGTCAGGCACTGCTCCTTTGTGGGCGATAACCGAGCGGGATATTTCGCATAAGTAAATGCTGAGGGCGCCTGGCAACTTTCGACATTAGTTCAAATGCTAAATGTTACTTCAATATAGTCAATAAATTATGATATCTGAAATATTCTGAGATGTGGGTTTTAAAGCAAAAACATAACTCTTACTTAGTCCCTGTAGTCTCCTGAATTTGTAGCTCACTTAGTCCCTGTAGTCTACTGAATTTGTAACTCACTTAGTCCCTGTAGTCTACTGAATTTGTAACTCACTTAGTCCCTGTAGTCCACTGGATTTGTAACTCACTTAGTCCCTGTAGTCCACTGAATTTGTAGCTCACTTAGTCTCTGTAGTCCACTGAATTTTAACTCACTTAGTCCCTGTAGTCCACTGAATTTGTAACTCACTTAGTCCCTGTAGTCCACTGAATTTTAACTCACTTAGTCCCTGTAGTCCACTGAATTTGTAACTCACTTAGTCCCTGTAGTCCACTAAATTTGTAACTCACTTAGTCCCTGTAGTCTACTGAATTTGTAGCTCACTTAGTCTCTGTAGTCCATTGAATTTGTAGCTCACTTAGTCCCTGTAGTCCACTGAATTTTAACTCACTTAGTCCCTGTAGTCTACTGAATTTGTAACTCACTTAGTCCCTGTAGTCCACTGAATTTGTAACTCACTTAGTCCCTGTAGTCCACTGGATTTGTAACTCACTTAGTCCCTGTAGTCTACTGAATTTGTTGCATTCGCTGCACTTTCGAGTCCAGGTCGTGGTGGTAGGCTTTGACTTTATTGTATGCTTACATCTAATAAGGCGAAATTATTGAGCGACGTAGTGACTGTTCAGCTGATATTGACAGACTGACGAACGTTCTATCACCCATGAGATGCTACGTGGCGAACAAGACAAACGTTATATCAGCCATGAGATGCTACGTGACCAACAAGACGTACGCTATATCAGCCATGAGATGCTACGTGACCAACAAGACGTACGCTATATCAGCCATGAGATGCTATGTGGCCAACACGAATTGCACTTTACCTCCTTTATCCACTGACTGACTTACCTCCTTTATCCACTGACGTCGAAAGTCGTACTTCGTAGTTGCCTGGAGCCAAGAGCGGGAATTTTGAATAACACGTCAGTCCTCGTGCTGATACATCCCCGTGTTATCCCGCGGTGTGATACATCCTCGTGATATCCCGCGGTGTGATACATCCCCGTGTTATCCCGCGGGGTGTGATACATCCCCGTGTTATCCCGCGGTGTGATACATCCTCGTGTTATCCCGCGGTGTGATACATCCCCGTGTTATCCCGCGGTGTGATACATCCACGTGTTATCCCGCGGTGTGATACATCCCCGTGTTATCCCGCGGTGTGTGATACATCCCCGTGTTATCCCGCGGTGTGATACATCCTCGTGATATCCCGCGGTGTGATACATCCCCGTGTTATCCCGCGGGGTGTGATACATCCCCGTGATATCCCGCGGTGTGTGATACATCCCCGTGTTATCCCGCGGTGTGTGCTACATCCTCGTGTTATCCCGCGGTGTGTGCTACATCCTCGTGTTATCCCGCGGTGTGTGATACATCCCCGTGTTATCCCGCGGTGTGATACATCCCCGTGTTATCCCGCGGTGTGATACATCCCCGTGTTATCCCGCGGTGTGTGATACATCCCCGTGATATCCCGCGGTGTGTGATACATCCCCGAGTTATCCCGCGGTGTGTGCTACATCCTCGTGTTATCCCGCGGTGTGTGCTACATCCCCGTGTTATCCCGCGGTGTGATACATCCTCGTGTTATCCCGCGGTGTGATACATCCCCGTGTTATCCCGCGGTGTGATACATCCCCGTGTTATCCCGCGGTGTGATACATCCCCGTGTTATCCCGCGGTGTGTGATACATCCCCGTGTTATCCCGCGGTGTGATACATCCTCGTGATATCCCGCGGTGTGATACATCCCCGTGTTATCCCGCGGGGTGTGATACATCCCCGTGATATCCCGCGGTGTGTGATACATCCCCGTGTTATCCCGCGGTGTGTGCTACATCCTCGTGTTATCCCGCGGTGTGTGCTACATCCTCGTGTTATCCCGCGGTGTGTGATACATCCCCGTGTTATCCCGCGGTGTGATACATCCCCGTGTTATCCCGCGGTGTGATACATCCCCGTGTTATCCCGCGGTGTGTGATACATCCCCGTGATATCCCGCGGTGTGTGATACATCCCGAGTTATCCCGCGGTGTGTGCTACATCCTCGTGTTATCCCGCGGTGTGTGATACATCCCCGTGTTATCCTGCGGTGTGATACATCCCCGTGTAATCCCGCGGTGTGATACATCCCCGTGTTATCCCGCGGTGTGTGATACATCCCCGTGATATCCCGCGGTGTGTGATACATCCCCGTGTTATCCCGCGGTGTGTGCTACATCCTCGTGTTATCCCGCGGTGTGTGCTACATCCTCGTGTTATCCCGCGGTGTGTGATACATCCCCGTGTTATCCCGCGGTGTGATACATCCCCGTGTTATCCCGCGGTGTGATACATCCCTGTGTTATCCCGCGGTGTGTGATACATCCCCGTGATATCCCGCGGTGTGTGATACATCCCCGTGTTATCCCGCGGTGTGTGCTACATCCTCGTGTTATCCCGCGGTGTGTGCTACATCCCCGTGTTATCCCGCGGTGTGTGATACATCCCCGTGTTATCCCGCGGTGTGTGATACATCCCCGTGTTATCTCGCGGTGTGTGATACATCCCCGTGATATCCCGCGGTGTGTGCTACATCCTCGTGTTATCCCGCGGTGTGTGCTACATCCTCGTGTTATCCCGCGGTGTGTGATGCATCCCCGTGTTATCCCGCGGTGTGATACATCCCCGTGTTATCCCGCGGTGTGATACATCCCCGTGTTATCCCGCGGTGTGTGATACATCCCCGTGTTATCCCGAGGTGTGTGATACATCCCCGTGTTATCCCGCGGTGTGTGATACATCCCCGTGTTATCCCGCGGTGTGATACATCCCCGTGTTATCCCGCGGTGTGTGATACATCCCCGTGTTATCCCGCGGTGTGTGATACATCCCCGTGATATCCCGCGGTGTGTGATACATCCCCGTGTTATCCCGCGGTGTGTGCTACATCCTCGTGTTATCCCGCGGTGTGTGCTACATCCTCGTGTTATCCCGCGGTGTGTGCTACATCCTCGTGTTATCCCGCGGTGTGTGCTACATCCTCGTGTTATCCCGCGGTGTGTGCTACATCCCCGTGTTATCCCGCGGTGTGTGCTACATCCTCGTGTTATCCCGCGGTGTGTGCTACATCCCCGTGTTATCCCGCGATGTGTGATACATCCCCGTGTTATCCCGCGGTGTGTGCTACATCCTCGTGTTATCCCGCGGTGTGTGCTACATCCTCGTGTTATCCCGCGGTGTGTGCTACATCCTCGTGTTACCCCGCGGTGTGTGATACATCCCGCCGATAGGCCCCAGACCACATATTGGCCCCAGACCACATATTGGCCCCAGACCACATATTTGCCCCAGACCAGCCCATATAGGCCCCATATCAGCCCATATAGGCCCATACCACATATAGGCCCCAGACCACATATTGGCCCCAGACCACATATTGGCCCCAGACCACATATTGGCCCCAGACCACATATAGGCCCCAGACCACATATTGACCCCAGACCACATATAGGCCCAGACCACATATTGGCCCCATACCACATATTGGCCCCAGACCACATATTGGCCCCAGACCACATATTGGCCCCAGACCACATATTGGCCCCAGACCACATATGGGCCCCAGACCACATATTGGCCCCAGACCACATATTGGCCCCATACCACATATTGGCCCCAGACCACATATTGGCCCAGACCACATATTGGCCTCAGACCAGCCCATATATTGGCCCCAGACCACATATTGGCCCCAGACCACATATTGACCTCAAACCAGACCACATATTGGCCCCAGACCACATATTGGCCTCAGACCAGGCCATATATTGGCCCCAAACCACATATTGGCCCCAGACCACATATTGGCGCCAGACCACATATTGGCCCCAGACCACATATTGGCCCCAGACCACAATAGGCCCCAGACCACATATTGGCCCAGACCACATATAGGCCCCAGACCACATATTGGCCCCAGACCACATATTGGCCCCAGACCACGTATTGGCCCCATACCACACATTGGCCCCAGACCACATATTGGCCCCAGACCACATATTGGCCCAAGACCACATATTGGCTTCAGACCAGACCACATATTGGCCCCAGACCACATATAGGCCCCAGACCACATATTGGCCTCAGACCAGCCCATATATTGGCCCCAGACCACATATTGGCCCCAGACCACATATTGGCCCCAGACCACATATTGGCCCCAGACCAGCCCACATATTGGCCCCAGACCACATATTGGCCCCAGACCACATATTGGCCCCAGACCACATATTGGCCCCAGACCAGCCCACATATTGGCCCCAGACCACATATTGGCCCCAGACCAGCCCATATAGGCCCCAGACCACATATTGGCCCCAGACCAGCCCATATAGGCCCCAGACCATATATTGGCCCCAGACCAGCCCACATATTGGCCCCAGACCACATATAGGCCCCAGACCACATATTGGCCCCATACCAGCCCATATAGGCCCCAGACCACATATTGGCCCCAGACCAGCCCACATATTGGCCCCAGACCACATATTGGCCCCAGACCAGCACATATAGGCCCCATACCACATATTGGCCCCAGACCAGCACATATAGGCCCCAGACCACATATTGGCCCCAGACCAGCCCACATATTGGCCCCAGACCACATATAGGCCCCAGACCACATATTGGCCCCAGACCAGCCCATATAGGCCCCATACCACATATTGGCCCCAGACCAGCCCATATAGGCCCCAGACCACATATTTGCCCCAGACCAGCCCACATATTGGCCCCAGACCACATATAGGCCACAGACCAGCCCACATATGCCCCAGACCACATATTGACCCCAGACCAGCCCACATAGGCCCCAGACCATATATTGGCCCCAGACCAGCCCACATAGGCCCCAGACCACATATTGACCCCAGACCAGCCCACATAGGCCCCAGACCACATATTGGCCCCAGACCAGCCCACATATTGGCCCCATACCACATATTGGCCCCAGACCAGCCCACATATTGGCCCTATACCACATATTGGCCCCAGACCACATATAGGCCCCAGACCACATATTGGCCCCAGACCACATATTGGCCCTAGACCACATATTGGCCCCAGACCACATATTGGCCCCAGACCACATATTGGCCCCAGACCACATATTGGCCCCATACCACATATTGGCCCCATACCACATATTGGCCCCAGACCACATATTGGCCCCAGACCAGCCCACATAGGCCCCAGACTACATATTGGCCCCAGACCAGCCCACATAGGCCCCAGACCACATATTGGCCCCAGACCACATATTGGCCCCAGACCACATATAGGCCCCAGACCACATATTGGCCCCAGACCACATATTGGTCCCAGACCACATATAGGCCCCAGCCCACATATTGGCCCCAGACCAGCCCATATAGGCCCCAGACCACATATTGGCCCCAGACCAGCCCATATAGGCCCCAGACCACATATTGGCCCCAGACCAGCCCATATAGGCCCCAGACCACATATTGGCCCCAGACCAGCCCACATAGGCCCCAGACTACATATTGGCCCCAGACCAACCCACATATTGGCCCCATACCACATATTGGCCCCAGGCCACATATAGGCCCCAGACCACATATTGGCCCCAGACCACATATTGGCCCCAGACCACATATTGGCCCCAGACCACATATTGGCCCCAGACCAGCCCACATAGGCCCCAGACCAGCCCACATAGGCCCCAGACCACATATTGGCCCCAGACCAGCCCACATAGGCCCCAGACCACATATTGGCCCCAGACCAGCCCACATAGGCCCCAGACCACATATTGGCCCCAGACCACATATTGGCCCCAGACCACATATAGGCCCCAGACCACGTATTGGCCCCAGGCTACATATTGGCCCCAGACCACATATTGGCCCCAGACCACATATTGGCCCCAGACCAGCCCATATAGGCCCTAGACCACATATTGGCCCCATACCAGCCCATATAGGCCCCTGACCACATATTGGCCCCAGACCAGCCCATATAGGCCCCAGACCACATATTGGTCCCAGACCACATATTGGTCCCAGACCAGCCCATATAGGCCCCAGACTACATATTGGCCCCAGACCACATATTGGCCCCAGACCACATATTGGCCCCAGACCAGCCCATATAGGCCCCAGACCACATATTGGCCCCAGACCAGCCCATATAGGCCCCTGACCACATATTGGCCCCAGACCAGCCCATATAGGCCCCAGACCACATATTGGCCCCAGACCAGCCCATATAGGCCCCAGACCACATATTGGCCCCAGACCACATATTGGCCCCAGACCACATATTGGCCCCAGACCACATATTGGCCCCAGACCAGCCCATATAGGCCCCAGACCACATATTGGCCCCAGACCACATATTGGCCCCAGACCAGCCCATATAGGCCCATACCACATATTGGCCCCAGACCAGCCCATATAGGCCCCAGACCACATATTGGCCCCAGACCAGCCCATATAGGCCCCTGGCCACATATTGGCCCCAGACCAGCCCATATAGGCCCCATACCACATATTGGCCCCAGACCACATATTGGCCCCAGACCACATATTGGCCCCAGACCAGCCCATATACGTCTGCCGCAGGCCTAACGGTCTGGAGAGACGCTCCGCCGCTGCGCCGCCGGCTCCGCTCTTCCGTCCGACGTTCAGCTACGTGCACTGGTGCACACTGGTGCACGTTGGTGCACACTGGTGCACACTGGTGCACACTGGTGCACGTTGGGCACAATAGTGCACACTGGTGTACAGCTTTCACGCCGTGATCGTGAGTGATTAATGCATATCCGGTACACATATCACGTCACGACCGAGACGGTGACGTATCATGATGACGTCACCCGGTGGCCGGAGCTCGCTGGCTGCAGCGAAGGTCGTGCTGTCGGCCGGCGCTCGTTAAGAATGGCAGTGAATGGCAATCGTTAAGAATGCCAGGTGTCTGGCGGAGGATTGACGATAGTGTACGATAGTGTAGTGATAGTGTACACCGCCGAGGGCTGGTACTGGACGGGTGAATCGGTGGCTAGCTCATGAGCAACTCGTTAGCATTGAATGGGCCACTGGGCTGTCTGGTGAGAGGTTTCTGTTGGTTTAACCCACGCCGTGCCGGGGTAGACCCCCCCCCCCTCAGGTTTTTCACGGATAGCGGGAAAACGGCGACGTGCATCGACGCCGTGTTTGGCACAGCTGTTCGGGCATCAATTCACTACATTATGTAAAATGCTTGGCCTCGAGTCATCTCAGATCAGGTCACTAGACCAGGTCACGTGACCACACCTCTAAAGCACTCGGACGCCCTTTTCCGTGTCTTTCTAGCCCTTTTAATATTCGAGTTAGAGGGGGGTGTTTACCCCCCCCCCCCCGGCACGGCGAAGGTGGCGCCGAGCACCGACACGGCGCGGGTTAAGGTAAACGTCTGCATAACAGTAAGTAAGTACAATATTTAAATGCAGCGTTCGGAAAATAAACTAAACTTTATCAAAAGAGTCGGGGAATTTGTTTGATAGTAGGGTGACAAAACAGGATGAACCAGTTTATTCTGTCGCCACTAATCTGTATTGATGTTTGTTTAGCTGTTTTCTGGTATACAGGGGACCAGTATTCTTTATGAGATTGGTGTATCGTTCCCAGGACTGTGACAACTATAGCTGATGTGTTGTGTTATCGTGTACCGTACTTCCCTTTCTATCTGCGTTTGCCAGAGAATACGGGCGATGCTGGCGGACTATAGCGCGATTGGTGCTAACAGTATCAAGGCCGGTTTGGTCCTAGCCTGGTGCCAACCAGCTTGGTTTGGTCCTAGCCTGGTGCCAACCAGCTTGGTTTGGTCCTAGCCTGGTGCCAACCAGCTTGGTTTGGTCCTAGCCTGGTGCCAACCAGCTTGGTTTGGTCCTAGCCTGGTGCCAACCAGCTTGGTTTGGTCCTAGCCTGGTGCCAACCAGCTTGGCTTGGTCCTAGCCTGGTGCCAACCAGCTTGGTTTGGTCCTAGCCTGGTGCCAACCAGCTTGGTTTGGTCCTAGCCTGGTGCCAACCAGCTTGGTTTGGTCCTAGCCTGGTGCCAACCAGCTTGGTTTGGTCCTAGCCTGGTGCCAACCAGCTTGGTTTGGTCCTAGCCTGGTGCCAACCAGCTTGGTTTGGTCCTAGCCTGGTGCCAACCAGCTTGGTTTGGTCCTAGCCTGGTGCCAACCAGCTTGGTTTGGTCCTAGCCTGGTGCCAACCAGCTTGGTTTGGTCCTAGCCTGGTGCCAACCAGCTTGGTTTGGTCCTAGCCTGGTGCCAACCAGCTTGGTTTGGTCCTAGCCTGGTCCCAACCAGCTTGGTTTGGTCCTAGCCTGGTGCCAACCAGCTTGGTTTGGTCCTAGCCTGGTGCCAACCAGCTTGGTTTGGTCCTAGCCTGGTGCCAACCAGCTTGGTTTGGTCCTAGCCTGGTGCCAACCAGCTTGGTTTGGTCCTAGCCTGGTGCCAACCAGCTTGGCTTGGTCCTAGCCTGGTGCCAACCAGCTTGGTTTGGTCCTAGCCTGGTGCCAACCAGCTTGGTTTGGTCCTAGCCTGGTGCCAACCAGCTTGGTTTGGTCCTAGCCTGGTGCCAACCAGCTTGGTTTGGTCCTAGCCTGGTGCCAACCAGCTTGGTTTGGTCCTAGCCTGGTGCCAACCAGCTTGGTTTGGTCCTAGCCTGGTGCCAACCAGCTTGGTTTGGTCCTAGCCTGGTGCCAACCAGCTTGGTTTGGTCCTAGCCTGGTGCCAACCAGCTTGGTTTGGTCCTAGCCTGGTGCCAACCAGCTTGGTTTGGTCCTAGCCTGGTGCCAACCAGCTTGGTTTGGTCCTAGCCTGGTGCCAACCAGCTTGGTTTGGTCCTAGCCTGGTCCCAACCAGCTTGGTTTGGTCCTAGCCTGGTCCCAACCAGCTTGGTTTGGTCCTAGCCTGGTGCCAACCAGCTTGGTTTGGTCCTAGCCTGGTGCCAACCAGCTTGGTTTGGTCCTAGCCTGGTGCCAACCAGCTTGGTTTGGTCCTAGCCTGGTGCCAACCAGCTTGGTTTGGTCCTAGCCTGGTCCCAACCAGCTTGGTTTGGTCCTAGCCTGGTCCCAACCAGCTTGGTTTGGTCCTAGCCTGGTGCCAACCAGCTTGGTTTGGTCCTAGCCTGGTGCCAACCAGCTTGGTTTGGTCCTAGCCTGGTGCCAACCAGCTTGGTTTGGTCCTAGCCTGGTGCCAACCAGCTTGGTTTGGTCCTAGCCTGGTGCCAACCAGCTTGGTTTGGTCCTAGCCTGGTGCCAACTAGCTTGGTTTGGTCCTAGCCTGGTGCCAACCAGCTTGGTTTGGTCCTAGCCTGGTGCCAACCAGCTTGGTTTGGTCCTAGCCTGGTGCCAACTAGCTTGGTTTGGTCCTAGCCTGGTGCCAACCAGCTTGGTTTGGTCCTAGCCTGGTGCCAACCAGCTTGGTTTGGTCCTAGCCTGGTGCCAACCAGCTTGGTTTGGTCCTAGCCTGGTGCCAACCAGCTTGGTTTGGTCCTAGCCTGGTGCCAACCAGCTTGGTTTGGTCCTAGCCTGGTGCCAACCAGCTTGGTTTGGTCCTAGCCTGGTGCCAACCAGCTTGGTTTGGTCCTAGCCTGGTGCCAACCAGCTTGGTTTGGTCCTAGCCTGGTGCCAACCAGCTTGGTTTGGTCCTAGCCTGGTGCCAACCAGCTTGGTTTGGTCCTAGCCTGGTGCCAACCAGCTTGGTTTGGTCCTAGCCTGGTGCCAACCAGCTTGGTTTGGTCCTAGCCTGGTGCCAACCAGCTTGGTTTGGTCCTAGCCTGGTGCCAACCAGCTTGGCTTGGTCCTAGCCTGGTGCCAACCAGCTTGGCTTGGTCCTAGCCTGGTGCCAACCAGCTTGGCTTGGTCCTAGCCTGGTGCCAACCAGCTTGGTTTGGTCCTAGCCTGGTGCCAACCAGCTTGGTTTGGTCCTAGCCTGGTGCCAACCAGCTTGGTTTGGTCCTAGCCTGGTGCCAACCAGCTTGGTTTGGTCCTAGCCTGGTGCCAACCAGCTTGGTTTGGTCCTAGCCTGGTGCCAACCAGCTTGGTTTGGTCCTAGCCTGGTGCCAACCAGCTTGGTTTGGTCCTAGCCTGGTGCCAACCAGCTTGGTTTGGTCCTAGCCTGGTGCCAACCAGCTTGGTTTGGTCCTAGCCTGGTGCCAACCAGCTTGGCTTGGTCCTAGCCTGGTGCCAACCAGCTTGGTTTGGTCCTAGCCTGGTGCCAACCAGCTTGGTTTGGTCCTAGCCTGGTGCCAACCAGCTTGGTTTGGTCCTAGCCTGGTGCCAACCAGCTTGGTTTGGTCCTAGCCTGGTGCCAACCAGCTTGGTTTGGTCCTAGCCTGGTGCCAACCAGCTTGGTTTGGTCCTAGCCTGGTGCCAACCAGCTTGGCTTGGTCCTAGCCTGGTGCCAACCAGCTTGGTTTGGTCCTAGCCTGGTGCCAACCAGCTTGGTTTGGTCCTAGCCTGGTGCCAACCAGCTTGGTTTGGTCCTAGCCTGGTGCCAACCAGCTTGGTTTGGTCCTAGCCTGGTGCCAACCAGCTTGGTTTGGTCCTAGCCTGGTGCCAACCAGCTTGGTTTGGTCCTAGCCTGGTCCCAACCAGCTTGGTTTGGTCCTAGCCTGGTGCCAACCAGCTTGGTTTGGTCCTAGCCTGGTCCCAACCAGCTTGGTTTGGTCCTAGCCTGGTCCCAACCAGCTTGGTTTGGTCCTAGCCTGGTCCCAACCAGCTTGGTTTGGTCCTAGCCTGGTGCCAACCAGCTTGGTTTGGTCCTAGCCTGGTCCCAACCAGCTTGGTTTGGTCCTAGCCTGGTCCCAACCAGCTTGGTTTGGTCCTAGCCTGGTCCCAACCAGCTTGGTTTGGTCCTAGCCTGGTGCCAACCAGCTTGGTTTGGTCCTAGCCTGGTCCCAACCAGCTTGGTTTGGTCCTAGCCTGGTCCCAACCAGCTTGGTTTGGTCCTAGCCTGGTGCCAACCAGCTTGGTTTGGTCCTAGCCTGGTGCAACCAGCTTGGTTTGGTCCTAGCCTGGTGCAACCAGCTTGGTTTGGTCCTAGCCTGGTGCCAACCAGCTTGGTTTGGTCCTAGCCTGGTGCCAACCAGCTTGGTTTGGTCCTAGCCTGGTGCCAACCAGCTTGGTTTGGTCCTAGCCTGGTGCCAACCAGCTTGGTTTGGTCCTAGCCTGGTGCCAACCAGCTTGGTTTGGTCCTAGCCTGGTGCCAACCAGCTTGGTTTGGTCCTAGCCTGGTGCCAACTAGCTTGGTTTGGTCCTAGCCTGGTGCCAACCAGCTTGGTTTGGTCCTAGCCTGGTGCCAACCAGCTTGGTTTGGTCCTAGCCTGGTGCCAACCAGCTTGGTTTGGTCCTAGCCTGGTGCCAACCAGCTTGGTTTGGTCCTAGCCTGGTGCCAACCAGCTTGGTTTGGTCCTAGCCTGGTGCCAACCAGCTTGGTTTGGTCCTAGCCTGGTGCCAACCAGCTTGGTTTGGTCCTAGCCTGGTGCCAACCAGCTTGGCTTGGTCCTAGCCTGGTGCCAACCAGCTTGGTTTGGTCCTAGCCTGGTGCCAACCAGCTTGGTTTGGTCCTAGCCTGGTGCCAACCAGCTTGGTTTGGTCCTAGCCTGGTGCCAACCAGCTTGGTTTGGTCCTAGCCTGGTGCCAACCAGCTTGGTTTGGTCCTAGCCTGGTGCCAACCAGCTTGGTTTGGTCCTAGCCTGGTGCCAACCAGCTTGGTTTGGTCCTAGCCTGGTGCCAACCAGCTTGGTTTGGTCCTAGCCTGGTGCCAACCAGCTTGGTTTGGTCCTAGCCTGGTGCCAACCAGCTTGGTTTGGTCCTAGCCTGGTGCCAACCAGCTTGGTTTGGTCCTAGCCTGGTGCCAACCAGCTTGGTTTGGTCCTAGCCTGGTGCCAACCAGCTTGGTTTGGTCCTAGCCTGGTGCCAACCAGCTTGGTTTGGTCCTAGCCTGGTGCCAACCAGCTTGGTTTGGTCCTAGCCTGGTGCCAACCACCTTGGTTTGGTCCTAGCCTGGTGCCAACCAGCTTGGTTTGAAACTGCACCATTATAATGTGACATTGAGAGCAAACCCAACTTAATACCTGAATAAAACAGCAACGCGGAAGCCAGGACATAGCTGGCGGTGTTCACCGATGCTATAAATATAGAGACATGCTGTATATCTGTATTATTCAGCATAGCTCTGACGCCGCTAAACTCTGCTCTCACCGGCCAGTGAAGTTCTCACATCCCACACACCCGACTCTGTTCTCACCGGCCAGTGAAGTTCTCACATCCCACACACCCGACTCTGTTCTCACCGGCCAGTGAAGTTCTCACATCCCACACACCCGACTCTGTTCTCACCGGCCAGTGAAGTTCTCACATCCCACACACCCGACTCTGTTCTCACCGGCCAGTGAAGTTCTCACATCTCACACACCCGACTCTGTTCTCACCGGCCAGTGAAGTTCTCACATCCCACACACCCGACTCTGTTCTCACCGGCCAGTGAAGTTCTCACATCCCACACACCCGACTCTGTTCTCACCGGCCAATGAAGTTCTCACATCCCACACACCCGACTCTGTTCTCACCGGCCAGTGAAGTTCTCACATCCCACACACCCGACTCTGTTCTCACCGGCCAGTGAAGTTCTCACATCTCACACACCCGACTCTGTTCTCACCGGCCAGTGAAGTTCTCACATCCCACACACCCGACTCTGTTCTCACCGGCCAGTGAAGTTCTCACATCCCACACACCCGACTCTGTTCTCACCGGCCAGTGAAGTTCTCACATCCCACACACCCGACTCTGTTCTCACCGGCCAGTGAAGTTCTCACATCCCACACACCCGACTCTGCTCTCACCGATCTCACAGCCAGTCGGCCGCGGGGAGTCGCCGCTGTCAGCGCTCGGTCAGTCTCACCCAGCCCCGGCCTGCGTTACATCGTCAACAATTTACACTTCTGCGTCTGTTACGCCCAGACACCCCCTTGCCCTACCCCCGCCCCGCCCCGCCCCGCCCCGCCCTTCTGCTGATTCGACCTACCCTTCGCCCGCCCCGACCAACTGCTGAGGGAGAGGTCGAGAAGGGAGGCTGAGGGAGAGGTCGAGGATGGAGCCCCACTGCTGAGGGAGAGGTCGAGGGGGAGCCCCACTGCTGAGGGAGAGGCCGAAGAGGGAGCCCCACTGCTGAGGGAGAGGTCGAGGGGGTAGCGAGGCAGACAGACAAAAGGTTGAGCGGGGATACTTGATTGGAGGAGTGAATCAGTGGATGTAGAAGTCCGCGTGGTGTATGTCCGGGTGGTGATCGTGTCTGGCTAAGCTCGTTCCCGGGGTATCAGGTCAACCCGGGGTATCAGGTCAACCCGGGGTATCAGGTCAACCCGGAGTATCAGGTCAACCCGTGGTATCAGGTCAACCCGGGGTATCAGGTCAACCCGGGGTATCAGGTCAACCCGGGGTATCAGGTCAACCCGGGGTATCAGGTCAACCCGGGGTATCAGGTCAACCCGGGGTATCAGGTCAACCCAGGGTGTCAGGTCAACCCGGGGTATCAGGTCAACCCGGGGTAGCAGGTCATCCCGGGGTATCAGGTCATCCCGTGGTATCAGGTCAACCTGGGGTATCAGGTCAAACCGGGGTATCAGGTCAACTTACCAAGTTATCTGTCAAAGGCATTGCAGCCTTCTCACATCGTCAGATGTCAATGGTGACGTCAATGATGATGATTCGAGAAGCTTAGTTTGGTAGTTTATAAACAGCTTACCCGTTAACTTCTCAAATGAAGCATTGTGATATGAATATTCAGATACAAACATTTAGGTACCAGAATCTTGACATATTATTTTTAGGAAGCACTGCACTCCCACCTGTTTTATTTTACTGTGCTGCTCCCCGGCCCCGGCCTACTGTGCTGCTCCCCGGCCAGCTGTACTCTGCTGTACTGTGCTGCTCCCCGACCCCGGCCTACTGTGCTGCTCCCCGACCCCGGCCTACTGTGCTGCTCCCCGGCCAGCTGTACTCTGCTGTACTGTGCTGCTCCCCGACCCCGGCCTACTGTGCTGCTCCCCGGCCCCGGCCTACTGTGCTGCTCCCCGGCCAGCTATACTCTGCTGTACTGTGCTGCTCCCCGGCCCCGGCCTACTGTGCTGCTCCCCGGCCAGCTGTACTCTGCTGTACTGTGCTGCTCCCCGGCCCCGGCCTACTGTGCTGCTCCCCGGCCAGCTGTACTCTGCTGTACTGTGCTGCTCCCCGGCCCCGGCCTACTGTGCTGCTCCCCGGCCAGCTGTACTCTGCTGTACTGTGCTGCTCCCCGACCTCGGCCTACTGTGCTGCTCCCCGGCCCCGGCCTACTGTGCTGCTCCCCGGCCCCGACCTACTGTGCTGCTCCCCGGCCCCGGCCTACTGTGCTGCTCCCTGGCCAGCTGTACTCTGCTGTACTGTGCTGCTCCCCGACCCCGGCCTACTGTGCTGCTCCCCGGCCCCGGCCTACTGTGCTGCTCCCCGGCCCCGGCCTACTGTGCTGCTCCCCGGCCAGCTATACTCTGCTGTACTGTGCTGCTCCCCGGCTCCGGCCTACTGTGCTGCTCCCCGGCCAGCTGTACTCTGCTGTACTGTGCTGCTCCCCGGCCCCGGCCTACTGTGCTGCTCCCCGACCCCGGCCTACTGTGCTGCTCCCCGGCCAGCTGTACTCTGCTGTACTGTGCTGCTCCCCGGCCCCGGCCTACTGTGCTGCTCCCCGGCCAGCTGTACTCTGCTGTACTGTGCTGCTCCCCGACCCCGGCCTACTGTGCTGCTCCCCGACCCCGGCCTACTGTGCTGCTCCCCGGCCCCGGCCTACTGTGCTGCTCCCCGGCCAGCTGTACTCTGCTGTACTGTGCTGCTTCCCGGCCCCGGCCTACTGTGCTGCTCCCCGGCCCCGGCCTACTGTGCTGCTCCCCGGCCCCGGCCTACTGTGCTGCTCCCCGGCCCCGGCCTACTGTGCTGCTCCCCGGCCAGCTGTACTCTGCTGTACTGTGCTTCTCCCCGACCCCGGCCTACTGTGCTGCTCCCCGACCCCGGCCTACTGTGCTGCTCCCCGGCCAGCTGTACTCTGCTGTACTGTGCTGCTCCCCGACCCCGGCCTACTGTGCTGCTCCCCGTCCCCGGCCTACTGTGCTGCTCCCCGGCCAGCTGTACTCTGCTGTACTGTGCTGCTCCCCGGCCCCGGCCTACTGTGCTGCTCCCCGGCCAGCTGTACTCTGCTGTACTGTGCTGCTCCCCGGCCCCGGCCTACTGTGCTGCTCCCCGGCCCCGGCCTTCTGTGCTGCTCCCCGGCCAGCTGTACTCTGCTGTACTGTGCTGCTCCCCGGCCCCGGCCTACTGTGCTGCTCCCCGGCCCCGGCCTACTGTGCTGCTCCCCGGCCAGCTGTACTCTGCTGTACTGTGCTGCTCCCCGGCCCCGGCCTACTGTGCTGCTCCCCGGCCAGCTGTACTCTGCTGTACTGTGCTGCTCCCCGACCCCGGCCTACTGTGCTGCTCCCCGACCCCGGCCTACTGTGCTGCTCCCCGGCCCCGGCCTACTGTGCTGCTCCCCGGCCAGCTGTACTCTGCTGTACTGTGCTGCTCCCCGGCCCCGGCCTACTGTGCTGCTCCCCGGCCAGCTGTACTCTGCTGTACTGTGCTGCTCCCCGACCCCGGCCTACTGTGCTGCTCCCCGGCCCCGGCCTACTGTGCTGCTCCCCGGCCAGCTGTACTCTGCTGTACTGTGCTGCTCCCCGGCCCCGGCCTACTGTGCTGCTCCCCGGCCAGCTGTACTCTGCTGTACTGTGCTGCTCCCCGACCCCGGCCTACTGTGCTGCTCCCCGGCCCCGGCCTACTGTGCTGCTCCCCGGCCAGCTGTACTCTGCTGTACTGTGCTGCTCCCCGGCCCCGGCCTACTGTGCTGCTCCCCGGCCAGCTGTACTCTGCTGTACTGTGCTGCTCCCCGGCCCCGGCCTACTGTGCTGCTCCCCGGCCAGCTGTACTCTGCTGTACTGTGCTGCTCCCCGGCCCCGGCCTACTGTGCTGCTCCCCGGCCCCGGCCTACTGTGCTGCTCCCCGGCCCCGGCCTACTGTGCTGCTCCCCGGCCCCGGCCTACTGTGCTGCTCCCCGGCCCCGGCCTACTGTGCTGCTCCCCGGCCCCGGCCTACTGTGCTGCTCCCCGGCCCCGGCCTACTGTGCTGCTCCCCGGCCCCGGCCTACTGTGCTGCTCCCCGGCCCCGGCCTACTGTGCTGCTCCCCGGCCAGCTGTACTCTGCTGTACTGTGCTGCTCCCCGACCCCGGCCTACTGTGCTGCTCTCCGGCCCCGGCCTACTGTGCTGCTCCCCGGCCCCGGCCTACTGTGCTGCTCCCCGGCCCCGGCCTACTGTGCTGCTCCCCGGCCCCGGCCTACTGTGCTGCTCCCCGGCCCCGGCCTACTGTGCTGCTCCCCGGCCCCGGCCTACTGTGCTGCTCCCCGGCCAGCTGTACTATGCTGTACTGTGCTGCTCCCCGGCCCCGGCCTACTGTGCTGCTCCCCGACCCCGGCCTACTGTGCTGCTCCCCGGCCCCGGCCTACTGTGCTGCTCCCCGGCCCCGGCCTACTGTGCTGCTCCCCGGCCCCGGCCTACTGTGCTGCTCCCCGGCCAGCTGTACTCTGCTGTACTGTGCTGCTCCCCGGCCCCGGCCTACTGTGCTGCTCCCCGGCCAGCTGTACTCTGCTGTACTGTGCTGCTCCCCGGCCCCGGCCTACTGTGCTGCTCCCCGACCCCGGCCTACTGTGCTGCTCCCCGGCCAGCTGTACTCTGCTGTACTGTGCTGCTCCCCGACCCCGGCCTACTGTGCTGCTCCCCGGCCCCAGCCTACTGTGCTGCTCTCCGGCCCCGGCCTACTGTGCTGCTCCCCGGCCAGCTGTACTCTGCTGTACTGTGCTGCTCCCCGGCCCCGGCCTACTGTGCTGCTCCCCGGCCAGCTGTACTCTGCTGTACTGTGCTGCTCCCCGACCCCGGCCTACTGTGCTGCTCCCCGGCCAGCTGTACTCTGCTGTACTGTGCTGCTCCCCGACCCCGGCCTACTGTGCTGCTCCCCGGCCAGCTGTACTCTGCTGTACTGTGCTGCTCCCCGACCCCGGCCTACTGTGCTGCTCCCCGGCCAGCTGTACTCTGCTGTACTGTGCTGCTCCCCGACCCCGGCCTACTGTGCTGCTCCCCGACCCCGGCCTACTGTGCTGCTCCCCGGCCAGCTGTACTCTGCTGTACTGTGCTGCTCCCCGGCCCCGGCCTACTGTGCTGCTCCCCGGCCAGCTGTACTCTGCTGTACCGTGCTGCTCCTCGGCCCCGGCCTACTGTGCTGCTCCCCGGCCAGCTGTACTCTGCTGTACTGTGCTGCTCCCCGACCCCGGCCTACTGTGCTGCTCCCCGGCCAGCTGTACTCTGCTGTACTGTGCTGCTCCCCGACCCCGGCCTACTGTGCTGCTCCCCGGCCCCGGCCTACTGTGCTGCTCCCCGGCCAGCTGTACTCTGCTGTACTGTGCTGCTCCCCGACTCCTCGGCCCCGGCCTACTGTGCTGCTCCCCGACCCCGGCCTACTGTGCTGCTCCCCGACCCCGGCCTACTGTGCTGCTCTCCGGCCCCGGCCTACTGTGCTGCTCCCCGGCCAGCTGTACTCTGCTGTACTGTGCTGCTCCCCGGCCCTGGCCTACTGTGCTGCTCCCCGACCCCGGCCTACTGTGCTGCTCCCCGGCCCCGGCCTACTGTGCTGCTCCCCGGCCAGCTGTACTCTGCTGTACTGTGCTGCTCCCCGGCCCCGGCCTACTGTGCT
Organism: Chirona hameri; assembly: GCA_036785665.1. Taxonomy (NCBI): domain Eukaryota; kingdom Metazoa; phylum Arthropoda; class Thecostraca; order Balanomorpha; family Balanidae; genus Chirona; species Chirona hameri. Next base: position 1,033 of record JAXIVJ010012192.1, on the reverse strand, counting down.
GCTCCCCGGCCAGCTGTACTCTGCTGTACTGTGCTGCTCCTCGGCCCCGGCCTACTGTGCTGCTCCCCGGCCCGGCCTACTGTGCTGCTCCCCGGCCCCGGCCTACTGTGCTGCTCCCCGGCCAGCTGTACTCTGCTGTACTGTGCTGCTCCCCGGCCCCGGCCTACTGTGCTGCTCCCCGGCCAGCTGTACTCTGCTGTACTGTGCTGCTCCCCGGCCCCGGCCTACTGTGCTGCTCCCCGGCCAGCTGTACTCTGCTGTACTGTGCTGCTCCCCGACCCCGGCCTACTGTGCTGCTCCCCGACCCCGGCCTACTGTGCTGCTCCCCGGCCCTGGCCTACTGTGCTGCTCCCCGGCCAGCTGTACTCTGCTGTACTGTGCTGCTCCCCGGCCCCGGCCTACTGTGCTGCTCCCCGACCCCGGCCTACTGTGCTGCTCCCCGGCCCCGGCCTACTGTGCTGCTCCCCGGCCCCGGCCTACTGTGCTGCTCCCCGGCCCCGGCCTACTGTGCTGCTCCCCGGCCCCGGCCTACTGTGCTGCTCCCCGGCCAGCTGTACTCTGCTGTACTGTGCTGCTCCCCGACCCCGGCCTACTGTGCTGCTCCCCGACCCCGGCCTACTGTGCTGCTCCCCGGCCCTGGCCTACTGTGCTGCTCCCCGGCCAGCTGTACTCTGCTGTACTGTGCTGCTCCCCGGCCCCGGCCTACTGTGCTGCTCCCCGACCCCGGCCTACTGTGCTGCTCCCCGGCCCCGGCCTACTGTGCTGCTCCCCGGCCCCGGCCTACTGTGCTGCTCCCCGGCCCCGGCCTACTGTGCTGCTCCCCGGCCCCGGCCTACTGTGCTGCTCCCCGGCCAGCTGTACTCTGCTGTACTGTGCTGCTCCCCGGCCCCGGCCTACTGTGCTGCTCCCCGGCCAGCTGTACTCTGCTGTACTGTGCTGCTCCCCGGCCCCGGCCTACTGTGCTGCTCCCCGACCCCGGCCTACTGTGCTGCTCCCCGGCCCCGGCCTACTGTGCTGCTCCCCGGCCCCGGCC